>PNEN01000366.1:5258-104010 GCA_002933655.1 Cercospora berteroae | reverse complement strand
CCCCCCCCCCGTGCGGAGGACGGGGATGTCGACCCGTCCGGAGTGTCACGGAATGGCGCTGCTCAAATGACCACTTGGCTGCCCAGGCTCCATTTTTGAGACGATCTCAAACTCAATTACTACAGTTGTGCAAGTACTTGCCAGCCAAGTGGTAGACCGCGAGCACAGACACAGCCACCAGGAGAAGGCACGTTCCCTTTCTCCTTTGCCAGAGGCTTGTCTGCGTGCGCTCTGTTGATTAGCTTCCGAATTTCTGTAACGCAGCGGGACAAGGATTTACTCACGTTGCTCGAAACACTCCCACGAGGCACATGGCGTTGAGATGCGCTGTTGTAGCCCTTTTCGAGGGACGCATCTGGCCAGGATTCTCCTTCAGCATCAGTAATCGTGTCTCTTGGCACCTCTTGCAAAGCCGAGATCGAGCGTATGGAGAGCGAGAAGTCTCCCTCTTGGGTTCCAAAGAAGCTGTGGAGAACTATCAACTACGGCAGGGCAAGTCTCGACTGCTGGAGACCACATACCTCCTCATCATGATGCTGAAACGTTTGACCTTCTTCAAGTCAATCGGCTTGGCATCCTTCTTCGGTCGCCCTCGATAAGTCGCATTGAAGCTACTCCACGGGATGAAAATCGTCTTGTCATGCGCATCGCCAGGCACAGTCTGTGGTGGAAGCTCAAAGTCGCATTCGTATGAAATGCTCGACTGTTCTCTTCCCGTGTCGGGGTCCTGCGGCAGAAGCTCATCCTTGAGATTGAACGTGTAGCGGCGTTTCTCTGTGACTATATTAGCTGCGTCTACGTCTCATCGGCGAGTGCCATACTATCGCCTTTGGCTATGTACAGCTCAATGCCTGCATAGTCGGAAAGATCCCATTCGCGATCATCACCAGTCGTCCTCTGACTTGCAAAGCCAGCACCTCCGAGAGTCTTGATGTCTAGAGTTCCTCGAAAGGTGCCTGTGGTCTTGGTGCAATCAAGATATGAGATGCTCTTGCCTAGTTGTGGAGTCAGATTGGGTACAACAGCTCGAGCACGGATCTTTCTCTCACCACCTCGGACGCGATCATCGCTCGCAATCCAGTCGTCTGAGTGCCATCCATTGTCGCCGCCGAATAGCGTCAGAGCGTCGCGCATCTTTGCGAATGTTGTGTTGTTGTTGTTTGGTAGTCGAGCAGAAAGAGCGAGCCGTGAGATCATCGTCACGTGCTGCTTCAGAACATCTGTGCCGCTTCCAGTCGACGAGCACCGGAGTACAGTCCTTGACAATCTTCACAATATGTACGGCATTAACTTCGAATTGCGCTTGAGAAGAGTCCCATGTTAGAAATCATCGCCTTCCGGATCTGGTGTTACATGTTCACCAAAGCGGTTGCATATGAATTGCCTACTCTGAATCGAATCATGCAACAGCTGAAAGCGTGTGGGTAATTGCCAATGTGCTAGATCAGCTGGCACAGAGCGCTTGAGTTGTGATCACTAGTAATACCAGATGCGATGCATAGGCCTGCACAGCTCTCTGCGATCGAACTTGTTTTCAAGAGACGACTCCGATGCTCTCCGAGCGCCTCCATGATCTGCGTGGTGCATGGTTGGCTTTCCCGATGTCTACGAGGCCACGCATCCTCCCTCTGCTCTATAAATTCTCGTGCTTGGAAATCGTGCAACGAGTCAATGTACCCATCCGGTCCAACGCCATCGCTCAAACCAACGAAGAAGAAATACGAAGCACATTGATGTGCTCCTTTTCGCGGCGAATCTAGCCCTTGTTTCCCAGTCACGCGCATCGTCCGTTCAGTAACCCAGACCAGGTGGTGAGAGAGCCGGAGGAGAGCCCGCCTGCCACTCTTCTGAAGAGTCTGATAATGATGGCGTCTGGCGCTATCAGCCTTTGCTTGGGGTCCGCGCAAATGACTGCTGTTTACTCACATAATGATGCTGAGTTTGGTAAGACGTAATCTCATTGGCCATGGATGCGTAACTCATGCTGAACGGGTTGACCTCGTCGTCGGCGTAGACCTCTTGCTTGATGGGAGGCTGCATCAAGTTCTGGATCGCATACGTCTGCGGAGGCGCGCCGTACGACTGGTACATTGCCATGTCCATACCGGGCGCGCAGTAACTCGAATATGTCGAATAGCCCACGTTGTCCATCGGCGGGATGGGAGCATTCACGGTGAATGGGGGAGGTGACGTCGATAATTGTCGGGTGAATTGCTGGGAGAACATGCTTCTGTCTTCCGATGGCAGCACATACTGTTGGGCGAGGACCTCAGGAGTTCGGTTGCGTGGACTTTGACCATGCAACGATCGTGTTCGTTGTGCGTTCGAGCGTTGGGTTGTAGAATCGTCGCTGATGGTGGTGGGCAGCTCCTCGTGCCTTTGTTCTGGAGATGCAGAGCTCGAACCGGCTCGACGCTCCAGGTCTTCCAATCGCTTCTTCAGTTTCTTGCCTGGGAAACCGTCAGACGCATGCTCACGCGATTTCAAGACCGATGCGACGTACGGTAGTTCCTTTGTGCGATGCGGTTCTGTATCCTTCGTCGCTCGGCAAGGTCTGAGATTTTGGTCCAATCTTCGTTGGGATTCGCACTGGCACTGAAGGCTGCACGCAACATGAGCTCATGACGTGCATGTGGATCGATTGCTGGCGAGGGACTTACCACTACTTGTCGCGTGTGCGGTGGGGTAGTGTTTCTGGACCGCGGCGGCGGGATACTGCGGGTAGCCGTAACGATCCATGTCTCGGTGATCGTACATGCTGCACAGGTCTTCTGCGTCGATGAGATAATGGCCGGTGAGGATGGAAGTGCACGCGAACAGAGGACGATGAGGAGGAGGGCTCTGGGCGGGCGGTCGGGCGAGTGATGCATATATCGAGGACGGTCAGCCCATTTCAAGGGCACTAGAACGCGAGCAAGGTTGAGGCTTCCGAGAGATCCTACTGTCTGCGACGTTCCTCTACGGACTGGGGCGGCATGCGTGGCTCGGACGCCTGGCTCTGGGAGCGCCGACGCAACCCTGCATGGTCTGGCGGCATGCGTCGAGCGAGGTGGCTCGCACCGGGAGCACATGGACACAGGGCTGAAGCGCAGATTCCTTGGGCGACGTGATGAGCAGAGCGCGTCCGGCCGAGAATAGGATGATGGCAGAGGATGATCAGGCCGCCAGAAGTCGACGTTGCTCGTCGGGGTGAAGCAGCGCAGACCGGCAGGCCGGAGTTGTGCAGATCCAGCGTTCCGAAGCGAGTGCGAGACCCGCACCAGGCTGCAGATGTGTGATGTGCCGCGGCGTTCCATGCACATGGTATCGCAGCACGATCTGCCTCTGGCATCACGAGTGCTCGACGGCGGAGTCCATGGATTTCACGGGGTCCGAAAATGAACGGCCGTTGCGCCTGGCCTGGGCAGCGCGCGGCAGTTGTCGCAGTTTCAGTTTCAGCCTGGGGCAGCGTGTGGTCCCCCGGCGCCGGCGAGCAGCAGCATGGCAGTGCCGTGTGCTGCTGCTGCTGCTCCCCTTCCTGTCTGTCGTCGTCGGGAGGCCTGATGATGGGCGTCGCAGAGTGCTCTCGCGGGGTCGCGCGCACCACTCTGCATGCGAGCCTCACCGCTCCACCGTCGACGGCGGCATCCCTCCACAGGCCACGGCCATCCATGTCGCACCACAACGCCGTGTCGGCAGGATGCAGCTGCTGCGCACGTTGGAGGAGCGCACGCCAGCCCTACAGCAACAGCAGCGCCCATGACGAACACAGGCGTGCGGTGCAGTCGTCGGTCCCGCGTGCCCAGCACGTCCGGGTGGCGGACTGTTACGGAGCCATGGAGTTTTCTCACCTCGCCTTGGCATCCAAATTCCGTGTTATTGACGCCGTCCACCGTCCACCGTGCCCAAATTGGCTGTGGGCACGGGACGCGGCGACCTGGAGGTGCAAGCTTGCGAGCAGCAGCGACGACGGACACGACGGCACCGCGCGAGGGAAGCATGTCGTTCGAAGGGGCAAGCATATTTCCATGAGATGTCTCTTCGCAACGTGCTGCCATCGACGGACGGGCGATACATTCGTCGCCGGAGGTCCGCGGGCTGCGGTGTGCAGTCCCTCGGCGCCGTCAGGTTTCGCGACGTGTCGTGGCTGAAGAAAGCATCACGTCCAGCTGGCAGCAAGCAATCCTCCCGCCGCACGCTGCAGCCGCAGTGGTGACGGCGGCACCGTCCGAAGAGGTGTCGGCGGATGTGGCAGAGACCATGCGATCCTGGGGGATGTGGTAGGGCTGGCCGGGCGGTGTCGTCGTCCGTCAGCGTCCTCCGCCCTCGTGCGCAGCCCACGTCCGTCAGCGTGGCAACGCGTCTGTTGCTCTCCCGATATGCCCGTGGAGCCCGCCAGCCCGCGTCGCCTGGGAGGCGTCAGGCCTGCAGAGCTGCGTGACCCCGCCGCCGCCGCCAGATCGCTTGGAGCAGAGCGGAAGCGAGCGCGACTTCCACATGGCACTGCAGACGCAACATCGAAGCCTAGACCTCTGCCCACAGCTCCGCGTCGCCGCCGTGAAGCAATGTCCAGAGAGCAGGTGTGATGCGATGCGATGACGGCCACGCGGGACAATGGAAGACGGCCATGTTGACCCACGCTGGACAATGGAAGACGGCCATGTTGACCCACCTCGCTGTGGCGGGCTCTCCGCGCCTTCCACAAGCCGTTCAGGCAACAGACAACCGCATCTCGGCCTGGGCCGACCGAAGATGCCTCGCGACCCGTCACAGTGCCCTCGCATACGGGAGACAGCAGAACATCAGACGCACAGAAGGCGACAAAGGCGACGCCACCGCTCAGTGAAGATGATACGTCGAATCTTGGCACGCTGCGTGCCCCCCAGCACCCCCAGTGGTACCGTCCGTGCCGCCATGTTCATTGTGTTCCATGAACGGGCGCCACCATACACATATGAAACCGAGCGAGCGTGACAAGCCATCAAGCGCATTCCCCAGTCCAGGCGGAGAAGCGCAAGCAAGTATGAGAACCGGAAGAATTTCCGCCGTCGAGGCAAAGAGGCACCGAAGCGACTGTAGATCCACTTCGAGTCGAGGCAGTCATGGACCTGTCAGAATCTCCATGAATCATGACCGGATGGTCTTTCATCGCCACGACATCCGGAGAAAGCAGGCCATCTGCTGTATGGATACCTCGGCAGGCGGTGTGGAATTCTTCCCCGCGACATCACGGAGAGCAATATATTCGATACTCCATGCAACAAAAGCCTGCACTCTCGTCATTTCGAGAGCTTCTTCTCCATCTCAATTCTGATATCTCCTGGCGCTGCAATCGTTGCATTTCAATTTCCATCCGTTTGTCCTCGTACCAGCCCAACATGAAGGCATTCGCCTTTCTTGCTGGCCTGATCAGCGTGGCCACATGCCTCACCACGCCTCCTTCCGGCGCTTTGGTCGTCAGCAAGACCCCCCAAAGTGGACAGTACGCCACTGTTCAGGAAGCCGTGGATGCCTTGTCAACCACTTCGATCAAAGCGCACGTCATATTCATCCAGCCAGGGACCTACAACGAACAAGTGTATATCCGTAAGTGCACTTGCTCACAGGCAACTTTCGTCCGAGACACATGCTGAACTTCGATTGATTCCTTCTAGAGAGCCTCAGCGGACCTCTGAGCGTGTACGGCTACTCTTCGTCAGACAAATCGTACACGGGAAACCAAGTCACAATCACTGCCGGCGAGAGTCAACAGACACAGCCCAGCAACGACCGAACTGCCACCCTCCGCGTGCACACCACAAATTTCAAGCTCTACAACGTCAACGTGGTCAACTCTTTCGGCCAAGGAAGCCAGGCTGTCGCCGTGTCCGCCAACAATGGTCAACAAGGGTACTATGGGGTCGCATTAAAGGGCTACCAAGACACGCTCCTCGCAAACGACGGTGCCCAGCTGTATGCAAAGAGCTACATCGATGGCGCTACTGATTTTATCTTCGGACAACGGGGACAAGTATGGTTCGAGAAGTGCGATCTTCGAGTCAAAGCAGCTTCCCTGGGATACATTACCGCGTCTGGAAGAAGCTCCAACGATGCTGGCTACTATGTCATCAACAACAGCACAGTCGCAGCTGCTTCCGGAAACACTGTCCCCGTTGGTGCATACTATTTGGGTCGGCCATGGAGGAACTATGCCCGAGTCATTTTCCAGAGGACTTCGATGACGAATGTGATCAACCCGGCTGGTTGGCGCATCTGGAAGTGAGTCGGAATAGTAGCCATGCTTCCATGTTCTTGACTGACGTACTTTGCAGCACCGGCGATGAGCGTACTGATCAAGTGACCTTCGGCGAATACGCCAATACAGGCGCCGGCAGTCAAGGCACCAGAGCTAGCTTCTCCACGAAGCTGTCAAGCCCGATCAGTATCAGCACGGTTCTCGGCAGTGGTTATGCATCTGCTTCTTGGGTCGATACTGCTTACCTCAACTAAGTTGGCAATACACGAAGCTTGCAAGGGTGCGGACACGACCTTTTGAGCAACAACTTCGCGATGAGTAGCGTCAGAAGCCGGGTTTCTCGTAAGAGATGAGAACAGAATGAGACAGCCAGATTCCGAAAACACGCTCATTGAGCGCTACAAGCGACACGGTATGCTCCAAAAATTCAACATGCTTCTCTCAGCGGGAAGCTCCTCCATCTCTCACTCCAATGCGATGTGTTTTCCTCGCCCGGCCAGAGCTCATCAAAATCGCCTGCGACCAGTGGCGTGAGCTTCTCATCCGTGCCTCTCAAAGCTTTGGTTCTTCTCACGCTGACTTGACCAGATCGATCATCCTTCTCCCAGAGCCAATGTCCGGCGAGTACAGCACATGCGCTCTTCCGAGACCTCCATAACTCTGATTGCTTTGGGATCGTATCTCTCAACGTTTGAGGTGTGAGTGCGAAGTAGTATTAGACGATGCAACAGCCTCGAAAATGGCCTTTGCAAGCGAAGTATCGATGGCGTGGTTGATCAGCGTGTCCTTGATTGACCCATTTAGTGGGTTTACCTCGTTATCGTTGTCCGACGTGTTCGCGTCACGACAGTCGAGGATGAGATACAAATCCCGGAGGCGTGCAATCTGGCCTATCGAGTTGATATATCCTGGCTTCTGCTGTATCCCCACAGGTCCGAGGGCTTCGCATGCAGAATTTCTGAAGTTTCGGACAGAGTCTTGCTACAGTCTCTGCAATACCTGCAGCAATCATGCTGTCGGACAATGGATGAATTACTGCAAGCTCTTGCAGAGTTGGACCGTGCCGGGTCAAGACATCCACGAGTTGCAGGTTGTCGAAGTTCGAGACTAGCTTCAATTCATTGCGATTTCCGACCGCTTGGGAGAGTGCGGGTATTGCGGTTGATGGAGGATGGATTGTGAGTTTCGACACCTGTTCCACAGAGCATGATTCAACGAGCCAGGAAGCCGTTTCAGCGTCAATGTACTCGTGGAGTTTCAGCTCTTCCAGCTTCCCAAATGCGGTAACTTGACTCCATCTCTGTAAAGCTTCGAGCGTAGCTGAGTCGGGACCTGCGAGCTCCAGCGAGATCAGCTTCCCTTTGCAACCCGGTGACAAGACACCCAATTCATTCCCCCTCCAAGTCTGTCTGGGTTGGCGTCTCGAGCTTATCAACTGCATTGAACTTCCAGCTTTCTCGCGCAGCATGCTCTCTTTCCGCAGACCAGGTGCCGCACCGCGAACCATATCAAATAACGCATCGAGATGATAGTCGAACAATCCACTGTCATCGTACTCGTCGAATCTCGCTAACTTTATACTGTACAGCTGTCGATGCGTGGCCAGTTTCCTCTCGTACGGGTCTACTTTGATCTCCTGATGAGGAAACCGTAACAGGCTGCGAAGACAAAAAGTCTCGAGGTGGATTCGACAGCCTGGGATGTTTTGCTCAAGGCACTGCAAGATGAGGGGATGAAGCTGCAAGGCGCCTGCATACATGAAGTCTTTCAGTGCAGGAAGAAGGCAGGCTAATCAAGTCTGCAAGTGCCTGCCATCCAACTAGCTCGTCTACGATCCGATCTGGGTGGTCACTTGGTAGGAACTGCCAGTTCTCGTGGAGTTTGTCACCGTATTCGAGGAACTTTTCGATCGGTTCGTGAGTGTCTTCGTCAAGAATGTGTAGTGTTCTGACATGCTGGAGGCTTTTGACGAGTCGTAGTCGTTCCGCCCATATTGAAGCTTGGTGTCCTACTTCACCGGTGTCGTAGAACGTACTAATGCTGATGGTCGCAAACAAGACAGATCGCGCAGGATGAACGCAGGACTTGCAAACTAATGCGAATGCATGACAGTCAGGAATGTGCAGACATATGGAGTGAAGGATGGGCACTGGTAGATTCTCGAGATGACCCATGCCTGTTGTCGATCGGGATCCGGAACCGGAACAGGAGATGAGGATCGAGGTTCGGACGTAGGATGTCTATTTCACTACGTTAGCGTGAGGGAACGACTGTTATATAGCTAGGAAAACACAAGCTCCGTCTGGCGCAAGAGCAACCCGCAGTAGTGGCGCCATTGATGGCGGAGTCGAGCCATGTCAAGGCAGGCTGCACTTTGCTCAACTTGACCGGCATAGTCGATGAGAAAGACGAAGAATAGTTCTCAACGTGCGTTGTAATAGAGACTATGCAATGACCGATGTCCTACTCAACATTTCTCTACTATAATTTGAGCTGGCTTTTGGCCATTAGGAACGCTCTTGGCACATCGATGTAGCGTGCTCGAAGGAATTCCACAAATCCCTAGAAACGTTAGTAAGTGCAAGGAGTGAGGTAAACGAGGGAAGCTCGCCTTTCCCAGCGCGTCTGGACTGCTTGTACTACTGACTCCGGTACCCAGCAGTCCATGGACCACAAAATGAATTGCTTGAATGTTCGGGAACTCGCATCTCTCGATACGTAGCCGCGGATCATAGTCGTTGGCCATCAGAGCTAGGTCTGGAGTCAGCAATAGGTTCCTCTTGTGCATCGTATCACTCACCTATTAGCCGATCAATGGTCATAAAGCTCCGTAACCATTGCCATGTCTGCTCTGTCTGCTGGCTGCTTGGCAGGAATAGGCCTGCGTTGACATTGGATCCCTTGTCACCACTCCTGCCGTATATAATGCTTCCTAATGGAGCTTTCACCGTTGGTCCGAAGTTTTCCAGTGCCGTATAGTGCTCATCACTTGATGGAAGGACAGCATCTGATGTAGGATACTGTTCCGGAACGTTCTGTAGCGAATGGCGAGGCAGGACAGATTGCTCTGCTCCGCTCAGCTGCAGAAAATGACAGGTTTCTCGAATCTGCTGGCATTGGATCAGACCAGTGTACAACGTGACAATAGGCTTTGGATCTGCAGTGCGATAGTCGAGATTAGGAGTTAAGGCAGGGAAGCCCTGGAGTTGATTGCTCAGTAGCGGGCCCAAAAATCGTCCTCGAGATAAGACTTGTGGGTTGTCAGCCTGCGCAAACACACTGCATGTAAATCAGTTCGTGATCTTTGAGTCTCTTTGACGTGGGTCATCCAAGATACCGTATTGTTGCGGTAGCTTCGTTCAGCGATTTCGGGTCGGCCGAGGGCATGCCAACGAGGTGAAATTCTAGCTTCCTGAGCTTGGATGCGTCAATCATTTTCAGAGACATCCTCTTGAAGCTTTCTACTTTTTCTCTTGCATCGAGACCTGTCACGTAGACAGAAAATTCGGCCTGATAGCCTGCTTCTGCGGTGATTGCGACCTTGAGCGTTGCTGGAGGTGGCAATCCTAAAAAGCACCGTTAGCTAAATACTTGAATGAAGACGATATGCAAGAAGCACCTTTCACACCCTTTACTTCCACCCGGTTGCTTCCCATTTGGTCCATAGTGATGCAGGGGAGATCAGCAACGACATCAGGGTTCAAATACCGATCACCTTGCAATTCATACACGAATTGGGTTCGCACCGTGTCAACGGTAATCCTGCAAAAATAATCAGGCATTGGCAGAGCCTCATAGGTATGACTCCACCATACATGCCATGCTGATCTGGCTGTTTCTGGATGACGGCGGTGCCGTCCAACCTGACTTCGGCTATGGGAAAGGAGAGGTTGAAATGCTTGTCACGCATGTCTTGGAAGCCAGCAAAACTTCCGCCGCACTACAGCTCGTCAATAAGGTGACTTGGTTGAGGGTAAGGCCTGGGAATATTCTTGACTCACCACATAGCAACCACACTCGATCAAGTGTGCCGCTACCAAAGACCCTGCCAATGGATCCAAATCGAGAGCTGTCCACTTGTGCCACCAGGCACACAAACCAATCACCTAATTAATCCACGCAGTCAGTTTCGCTCTAGTCGAAGCGCGAGGTGCCGCATACTGGGCTTGCATCGGAACATCTACCAGCTATGACGATATCCGCGCCTTCTTCCAAAGCCGTCTGGATACCGGCGGCACCAATGTACGCATTTGCCGAGAGGATACGGCCATATGATCTTCGGAACGAATCGTAGGCACCGCTCGTTGGAGTCAAGGGCTGAAATGATAGCTCATCAACTCGGTCCAGAATGTTGTCACCAGATATGTAAGCAATACGGCGGTGGACACCGTTTTTCGTCAAAAGTCCATCGACTTCCGCGGCGAGCTGCTTTGGGTCTCCTCCACCAGCGTTCACAACGATCCTGAGCTTGCGCGGGTAGGTCTTGTAAAGGTCCATGGCCATCCGCAAGGAATGCAAGAAGCCAGGCTCATATCGTCCTTTGCCATTGCTTTGCCGTTCGAGGGCGCGTGTACCAATGTTGTACTATGTCTGGAGTCAATATTGAGAACGTAAGAGATCGCTGCACTACTCTCGGCCCACCTCTGAGAGCCAGTCACCCGTGATAGCATCGACTTTTGTAGGGCCACTGAGCATGGATTTGAGCCCTGCAACTTTTATCAGTTTTGGAGCGATATTGTTGTCTGCGTGGGTAGACTGCCATCAAGGCGATCCCCAGTAGAACCTGACACGTTTGCGATCAGTATTGGTCGCATTTTGTTGAGGCCCAGAAGAGGGTTTGTCAATCATATTCGCCAGCGATGTGACTTGAATGTGGTTCCTCAGTTCGCGCCTCCCTCGGCCCGAGATTCGCGGTTGCTCTTTTGGTGAGCAGGTGGCAGGCACGTCGCGTCCTGATGTCTCATAGCCCGCATCTCATCAGTAGTGCTGAAAATCCGGCGTCCGATATCAGATATTTCACAATGTCAATGCAGTGCAGACCCGAGATGTAGAAGATGACGATGACTAAGCAAGGAGATGGATCACCTCAACTTGTCAACTTTGATGGTTCCATCAGTGAACTATCTCACTTGTTCCATGCACGTGTGAGGATATCCACGCGACGATGCGCTCATCTGTCTTCCTGCGCAGCTCTGGCTCGATGAATTTGGAGCCCATCGCCTAAATGTGAGTTTGCCCCCATTCAATATGAAGCTCACAAGGTACGCCAGCTTCTCGACAACGTCTAGCCCAATCTTTCGAATCTGAAAGTGCGAATTCTGCCGCCCCGACAAAGATTAATTGAGGATTCAGACCTCGAAGCTGGTCCAGAGGTCGATAAAGCGCGTTCGCATCACCATCGGTCCCAGCATATTTGCCCAGAAAAGCCTTGGTCAGCATAGGAACAGCCTCATTTGCCATGATGAAGTAATCACTCATGACCGCTTGATTACCGCCCTCGTAGGCGCACAAGGACATGTCGATCCAGGGCGAAATCAGAATTGAGGCCGCGGGCTGTGCTGGGTGTGTCGCCTCCCCGCTGAGAGCTAAACAACATCAGCAGCGTGACTAAAGCTCAATCGATCGACTTACGGTATTCTACGCTCAAGAAGACAATTCCAAGACCTGCAGCCTTTGCACAGGCCACCCATCGTTTCACGTACGGAACGTACATCCTCGCCTCACCACGCGCATAGCCGCCACCGTGTGCGAACAATATGACAGTAACATTTGTCTTGTCTGTGGCCCTGGAAAGGACAGCACGATCATGCCCTGGAATAATGTAGCCGGACCATCCTTTGCCGGTGACCGGAAGCGCGTCTTTTTCTGGGTAGTCGGCTGGCAAGCGATGGGTGAATGTGGGGAAGTATAACGCCGAGCGTCGGGCCGAGAGGATTAGAGTGGAAGGGTCAAGAACAGCACATGTCGTAGAGACCCGGTAGGTGTTCTGGGATCTCTCTAATAAATTGTTTGCACGTTTAGAATACCCAGGATCGTTTGTAGAAGAGACTTTGTTGGTTCCAGTCAGCATGTCTCAAAACAAGGAGCCCGTACGGATTTACGAATCGCCCATGGGCACTAAACGTCCATTGAAGGTGATATTCGTGGGCATGGGCGCCAGTGGCATCAACTTTGCTCGTCAACTTTCGAGAAGGACTACAAACATTGAACTCATCATCTATGAAAAGAATGTATGTACGTTGCTGGCATAAACTGAATTTAGCTTGCATGGCAAGATATGAATATTCACACGCGATAGAACCATGTTGGCGGAACATGGTTCGAGAATAGATACGAAGGCTGTGCTTGTGATATTCCAAGCGTATGTTACCAGTTCACATGGTGAGTTCAGAGTCAACAGCAAGAGATCATCAATTTCACTCACACAAGATCATCACTTAGGCATCGCAAGCCAGACTGGTCAAGATACTACTCCGGATCCGATGAGATCTGCCAATACCTTACCGACGTAGCCGACGAACATGGACTCATGAAATACGTCAAGATGAACCACGAAGTAACCAAAGCCGATTGGATCCAAGATTCTGGCAAATGGAAGTTCACAATCAAAGGCCCGGAAGGTGTCTTTGAAGACCACGCAGATTTCTACATTAACGGTGGTGGTGTCCTCAAGTTCGTGATCGAAGCCATTCGAAGGTTTGTTTGCAGAAGCTAATGAGAAATGTCTAGTCGATGGCGGTGGCCCGAGATCAAAGGTTTGCATGATTTCAAAGGAAAGCTCATGCACACTGCTCGTTGGGATCGGTCCTTTGACTTGACGGGAAAGCGTGTTCTCAACATCGGGATCGGGAGTTCTGGGGTACAGGTCATACCGAATATCATAGAAAGGGTCGAAAAACTCCACGTGGTGGCGGTGGGTTTCTCTTGAACTCAGAGACACCTGCTCAAGGCTAACGCGAGCAGCGCTCACCTGTCTGGATCACCAATGGTTTTGCTCAGACATGGGCCGCAAAGGACGGTGGCAACTTCTCTTGTACAGTATCGCCTTCGATTCGTCGCCATCGGGCACTAACGGCGCGCAGACTCTGACGAGGCAAAGGAGCGATTTCGACAAGATCCTACGTATTACCAGAAATACTGCAAAGCCATTGAGTCGGAACTCAATGTCAGGTGTGCATCAGAATCTTTCTCTTCGCTCCGGCGAATAGGTCATACTAACACCGGCATACCAGATTCAAACTCATCATGAACGGCAGTCCCGAAGCCAAAGCGGCGAAAGAAGTGCGTTCGATCCCAGAAATCTGGATAGCGGTTGATCTCAAGACTGACTCGCTCCAAACAGTTCTCCGTCAATGAAATGAGCAGAAAATTGAAAGGTCGAACAGATTTGATCGAGCAATTGATGCCGAAGGACTTCAACATTGGTTGCCGTAGACCGACGCCTGGCAACGGTCAGTCGGGATCAGAATGACACTTGCGTTATTGAGATTACTAACAACGTCTGATCAGGGTTTCTGGAAGCTCTGACTGAGGAGAAGACACAAGTCCACTTCGGCGAAATCGCAGAAATCACACCCAATGGTTTCGTCGACGGAGATGGACAAGGCTACGACGTCGATGTGGTTATCTGTGCCACCGGGTGAGTTCTGCTTCATGCTTAATGTGTTGATATCCTCTTGATCTGACAAAAGCTGGGCGTTAGGTTTGATACCTCCTTCAAGCCTCCTTTCGAAGTCACATTTGACGGCAAAAATTTCGAAGAGCAACTTTCGGGCGATATGGTCGGCTATCTCGGACTAGGATATCGTGCGTATCATCCCAGAATGTTCGAGTGAAGTGCAGCTGACCATGACAGCCGAGATTCCAAATTATTTCGTCTTCATCGGCGCCTACGGCCCACTAGGTTCGTCCCGGTCACACAGGTGTGAACGATCCGTAATTGTGAGCTGTACTGAACTTGTTGCATAGGTCATGGCTCGGTGCTGCCAATGGTCGAGCACTATACCGATTACGTGATCCAGGTCCTGGAGAAGGTGCAGACTGAGAATATCAAGCGTCTCCACGTGAAGCGGTCGGCTGCAGAAGATTTCACTCGATACGCCGATGAGTTTCTGACCCGCACTGCTTGGAATGGGCAAGTCGATGGACCCTGGCTAGTAGCAGAGATGATGGACTGACAGTGTACTCCTTCTCTCAGGCCATGCAGCTCATGGTTCCGCAACGGAAAGACTTCAAACAAGCCAGTTCTGTGGCCCGGGTCTCGCATCCATTGTAGGTTCAATGTCGCTCAACCACGATATCTGAATTGGCTGCTGATATGTTCAAGACCTTTCCGTGTTGCAGCAGCCTCGCTATGAGCATTTCGCATTTGAGTATCTGGATGGGTACAATTCATTCTCGTTCCTAGGCAACGGTTTTGCCACACGCGAATTGGACGGGGTAAGGTTTGGTGGGTTCATATATGTTAGGTCTGCAGCTGACGAGTGGTGATAGCGCGACCTGACCTGGTATATGGGATTGCTTGATGGACACACGGATCAGCAGCCACCACCATTCCACATGGACGTCGAAGATGGTGGAGGGCGGACCAATAACGGGGAAGAATTAGCGTCGTGAAGATAATCGCCACGAAACCTGACCAAGACACCTTGTAATGCTCCCCTCTCCCATTTTCGGCATGAGAATTGTAACGGTCGATGTCGTGACATGCTTACAGCGGCTTTTCCAAGTCCAGTCAACTGGTGAGCCACTCAGGCCAATCCGCGCCAGAGAGCACTCCAGAATCCATCTGGAAGAGACTCGACATGGAGTCAGGACCGAGCATAATAGACCACGAATCTTGCGTGGGCCTGCCTCCGTTCGGGGAGGTCGAATTCGCCGATCGGTTTTGCAGCCCAAAATCCACAGCACCAGATGTGAAGCATAGTCCAGAGTGCGTGAAGGCCCAGTCAAAGAGCCTCAGCATCCAGGTCAGGCAGGGCCGAGACTCTTGCTGTTCAACCAGACACGCTGTGCCTGTCCGAATTGCTTCTTCACACATGAGCTTGTCACTTGTGGTCAAGCCGGGGCTGAGCAGCATTTCGATGCAGAAGGCGACATTCGTTGCGACTGCGGTCGAGCTGGACATTCTGGTGTTAGTGGGGACGTTATCTTGACCGGCAGAGGGAAGTGCTTACAAGGACATAGGCACCAGCGAACAGACTTGATGAGTTATCGCTCTCCTAACGACCGTATACAGCTCAAATATTGAGGCGTGCAGTCGCTCCGTCATGGTAGCCCACTCGGGAGCGATAGGTCGACGTGGTTTGCGCAACGCGCGGTAAAACATGCATTCCATCCGGTAACACCATGCCATCAGGACCAGAACCCATATCCCTTCCTGCTTCCAGGACTTCACAGATTCGACACGCAGCTCACGTGGCAGCGCCAATCGCCATTCGAAAATCGCATCTTGTAGATCAGAGACTTGCTTGTCGTCCAGACTGTGGCGCTGGAGGGCCAGCAATGCGCTGTGATCCGCGCTCCCTATTTTGATTAGCTTCCGTTCGCACGACTTTCCAGCTTCAAAGCAGAGTGCCTACCAATGCGCGCGAGAGCAGCCATTTGAATGAGGAACTGCTTGTGGTACGTTTCCACGGGCGGAAGCAGTCGATCAAGGTGATGTGGACAGCTCGTTTCGTCGTCTGGCCAATCGTCAATGGTCAGCGTCGGAGTGTCGCACTGTTTCGACCGCACAAGTCGGGCATTGTCGAGACCTGAGATAGTAGTCAAAACGTCAGTCACGGGTCTGTGTGATGCATGTGCGCACGGAACGCAGTCAGGCTTCGAATGCTGCAGGATATGACTAACATATATGACCCAAAAGATGCGCTTCAGAAGCGCGTAAGATTTGGGGTCCAGCTCATCCTCGATGTGTCTGGTCATCAAGCATCAGCGTTGTGTTCCGGCACTGCACTGTGCTCGCATGTACCTACTTTCTGTGAATGCCCATCCGGGTGGCCAGCCGGACAGCGTTGAACGCGTATTGAGGGTCAGTGTCCCCACCTCAATGGCCTGCTACTGAAGCAATGCATGTGGTGCATACGGACCCAGAATGTAAAGTCTTTGTCAGAGAAATACGAAACCCATTGGGTACCAAGAAGTAAGGAGCCTCGTAGCAGCGCGAGTTGGCTTTTCTCACAATTGAAATCATACAGGAGTGTGGCACGTTGGTAGAAAGACTTTGGGGCAGCGGCGTGAGTAGCATAGCCACATTTTTCAACCAGTTCCTTGCTCGCATAGGGCACTGTATTTGCTAGCAAAGCTTGGAGCAGAAACGAAGAGTGCTCACGCCAATCGTATGCTGCAAGGAGTTCTCCACGGTCTACGACGGGCGGATATGGGAAAGCATAATGGAAGTAAACCTTGAACATCTCCTGGCTGAGCCAAATCAGCCACATGACAAGTCACCAACTGGGACAGAGGTAATGTATACCATGCTTGGTCCGGGGGCAGTTCGAAAGCGCCTTTGGCTGATAAGAATGAAATGTCGTGCTCATCAAGACCCAGGAGTTCGAGATCTCGCTGACTCCGCTCGACTGCGGGCTCCTTTGGCGCAATATCCATCAACCTGCAGGACTCGTGCCTGGCCAGTGCCTCACCCAGAATGCCGGTTGCATTGAAACTGTTTTGATATTCCATCGACCTCCAGATCCTTCTAGAGGACCTTGTGGGCGGCTTTACTTTACCTGAGGCGATCCTTTGGCATATCCGAGCCATGACATCGTCTTCGTTTGGTTCTGGAGCGGAAGTCTCGAGAGGCTGGCTCCAATGCAAATCCATGTCGTCGCCTCGAGCGGGCGATGGGCCTTGGCTGAGCGAGTCCGGTATCTGCGGAGGCTGCGGATCAGACGTGTGCTGGGGCGTCAGTTCCTCCTCATGTTCCGCTGCTTCACGCGTCGTGCTTTCCGGCAAATGATCGAAAGCCAAAACGTCCGCTGCTGGTTCTGCATTCTGTCTCGTTCTGGTTGCTGCTTTCTTATTGCGCCGCGTGCGATTCAGTATCCGGCGTCTTTGGCGTGGAGGCACGACGCATTCGTTCGTGCGGTCCGACGAGGAACGTCGAGCACAAGGAAGGCCGGTCGTGTCGGCGTCACACTTCACTTTGCGTTCGCGGCACGGCCAGCATGCTTCGGAGCGCATCGTGAAGATGCGTCTTACATTGCACTGGTGTTTGTGTCCAGAGACAACGAGTGTATGGAAAGGCTCATCTCGACCCTCGGCTCCGCCAAGCATTTACCCCGCGCGGTGTCGGAAGTCGGACATTATTTCAAGAATTGACCGACTATCTACAACCTTATCAACTTAGTTAGGGGCTGGGCTCAGTGTCTTCCTGGACAACTTCGACCCTCAGATCTCTGGGCCAAAAGGGCGAATCCACGCCATTTCCGCGTGTACCGACGTTGTATCGGAGCTCGATCGTGTCCTTTGGAAACCGAATTCCCGGCCGCACGACCTGCATGTCCAGCCCCAGCGCTCCGCTCCGTCGCCGCTCAAAGAATGCGGGACGAAACAGCGTGTCAGCGGCATTGGCCTGGATCATGCCCAAGTAGGCCGGCACCGGCACATTCATGCTTTGAAAGTGACGAAAGGCGCGGCTTCCGTGTCTTTTCCACACGTCGTCCCATACCGCCGCCGGATACCGTCCGCACTCAGACGCCAACCACGCGTTATAGTAGTTCAGAGCGATGTCTACTACCAACGACCCGCCCCGTTCCGCGCGCTGAATCAGGGCCTGAAGGACACCGACGCATCCCGCGACTCCCGTGCTGAGTTGTACATTAGCCAGACTGTTCGAATCATGTCCCACAAGGACGACATGAAGACAGGACAACGACAACTCACCAGTAATCCGAATTTGGAAATACAGGGGTCACCGGCTCGTCGTGACCCATGGCACGTCCGAATCCGAACGAGATACCCGTGTTCTGTGCGGGCATAGGAGGGTTAGCGGAAATGTACTCACGTGAACGTGTCTCCAAAGTGCAGACATTGTCAGAGGCATGCAGGTGAGACAAGCGGGGTCTCAGGCAGGCGGCGGCGGTAGGAGAGACGGAGAATCTGCCTACCGCGTCTGAAATTGGCTGCCATCCACTCCGGTGCTGCCACTCTCCCTTCCAGCCCTATCACAGGATCGTAGTCAGCCGCCGTCTTGGAAGCAGTCAGTCCATCTACGCACATGGCTGTTTTCGCGAGCATATATCACTCCGGACTTGCGCTCTCGGCTTTGTGCGAGCACATTTTCCATACCGAAGCCATACTTGTCAAACACTCCGGGTCGATAGCCGTCAACCACCACATCGGCCTCTTGGATAAGCTTCCGCAACTTTTCACGATCCTCAGCCTGGCGCAAATCTAGACAACAATTCCACTTTCCCCAGTTCAAGTCCGGGTGAAGACCTGTGAAGTCGGGCAGGTGTGGCGCTGTCACCCTGATCACGCTGGCGCCTAGCTCGGCGAGTCCACGCGAGATCGATGGGCCAGCAATCACTCGGGTCAGATCGACAATCTTGAGACCGGCGAGTGGACGTTGTAGGGACGCCGTGGCTTCAGCAGATGACCACCAGCACGGTGCCTGGTCCTCTACGGGCCGGTGGTGTGGCGAGCCTTCGAATGTCATTACCGCAGCACATTTGTCGATCTCAGCTGGTAGTCCAGTCTGTCGACGGTTGTTGAGAATTCCATCGTAGAGCAGCTGCCGGGCCTGGTCTGGTACTGAGTAGGTGTCCATTCTTTACACATACGATATTCGTCAATCGAATTGTTGAACAAGCATCTTCCCAAGAGCAATCGACCACACAGTTTCCGGCTTGAGTTCGAGCTGATGTTGGCTGCAATCGAAACCAAGGCCGACTCTCGGGCCGAAAGCCAAATCACAGAACCACACCTTACTGTACCACAACGCTGATGTATAACATGAAGTTGATCTTCACATGAAGTGGCTCCCATAGACAAATGAAGTGAACGGCAGTATGCTTGCTCAAACGGCCGATAATTCAAACCATCTCGTTGTCGCGTCCACGATCGGCATCGTGGTCGCCTTCCTGCTATGGCGTCTCCTACGGATTGGGTCTAGGCCGAGCGACTTGCCCCTGGGTAAGCAGATAGTGGATTGACAAGTAACCATACAGCATTTTAACGCTCTTACGCAGGGCCACCGACTCTGCCGATTTTGGGCAACCTCCATCAGCTCCCTAAGAAGAACCTGCATGTCCAGTACAAGAAGTGGGCAGAAGAATGTTAGTATATCGTGATTTGGGATTGTCCACACAAGATGCTCCGCTGACGGAACCTCAACAAGATGGCCCTATCTTTTCTCTCAAGTTCGGCGAGCAGACGACAATTGTGCTTGCCGACGGCGGCGTAATCCGCGACCTTGTCGATCAACGAGGCTCAAATTATGCCGACAGGCCAGATGTGTAGGTACGCGGGCTTTTCGATCATTCCAGGATCATTATGAGAGGCTACGATGAACTATGGCGAATGGAGAGGAAGCTGTATCATGCTCAGCTCAACATCTCTGTCGCCAAGAAATACCTCCTCTACCAGGTATTGTTGTCTCTGATACCGAAACAGTGACGCCGCTCACACGATGCACTGCAGGAGGTAGAAACACATCAAATGTGCACCGAGCTTCTGCGAGATCCCGTCAGCTTCGTGCAATACCATAGCCATAGTATTGAAGTGGCTGCTGTTGTTTCGAATAGGTCTGCTGAGATTGCTTGCTGCTCGTAGAACGCCGCGCATGTACTGGTTTATGCTGTCGATCTGTGTGAGTGCTGCAAGGATGATCGCCAAAATTGATATTAACAATCGCATGAGTTCGGCCGGGCTTCGTTGAATTTATACGCTTGTCGAAGTCTTTCAATGGTACCTGCTAGAAGGGACTCGCTTGATATTACTTATACTATGTTGCTGTATTGGTGAGCAATATTGGTAACACGTGAAGTAGCTGGCGGGATTTAGCCGCACTTAGTCAGGATTTGATTGCACGCTAATTTGCCGAATCGAGCGATTACCTCCACTGCCTCGCCTCGCGGGGTTCGGTAAACCTCACGTCTCCTTCCACGTGCTGAAAGCTGCACGATCGTCAAGTCACTGTTTAGACAGACAGATAACTG
Organism: Cercospora berteroae; assembly: GCA_002933655.1. Classification (NCBI taxonomy): domain Eukaryota; kingdom Fungi; phylum Ascomycota; class Dothideomycetes; order Mycosphaerellales; family Mycosphaerellaceae; genus Cercospora; species Cercospora berteroae. The sequence goes on along the minus strand of PNEN01000366.1, from coordinate 83,637 downwards.
CATGACGACCGATTTACCTTCGAGATACAGAGAGCTACACAGCCACCACCTCACCGTCGAGGTCGTGATTCAGATCAGTCGACCTTCTCATCATCGCGCAGGTCCTCAAGCAGCGCCTCTCACCGCGAAAGCCAGCCAGAGACGTACCACATAACGCTATCGTTGGACGGAGGACAGACCTACTTAGCTATGGCGACTACGCTAAACAACGAGCAAGTCGCTGCCTTAATAGACGCCTTTGTCAAGGAGCATGTCCGCGTCATCCGGGAAGACAATTTCGACAAGCGCTTCTATGAAGCATTGCGAGTTCGTTCTGTAACGATAGCCGAACCAGGAAGATCAGCAACGGCGGTGTTCGAATGCAAGATTCCAACGACATACTCCAACCAACCCAAGGATTCACCGAAAAAGACGATTCATGGCGGCGCAGTGACAACATTCTTCGACATGACGACCTCTTTGGCGATTATTGGGTGCAATTTTCCGGCATGGCACAGCACCGGCGTAAGTAAAAACTGACAATACAGCCGCATAACAAGTTTTGTTTGATGGCTGATATTCAATGCAATTTGCAGGCTTCGCGCAAGCTTGAGGTCACTTATCTCAAGCCTCCCGTGGAGGGTGAGCTTGTGCTTTTCGAATGCGAAGTAATACAGATCGGGAAGCGTCTCGCCGAGCTTAGAGGAATAATGCGGCGCGAAGAAGATCGGGCCGTGCTGGCAATCTGCAACCATCAGAAGTACTTAGCGGACAAACCGCATTATGTCAGTAAATCGATGACCAAGCTGTAGCTCTGGCGTGCATCGGATGGAGCCCAGGACTGAAATCTCATGTTATGGGCCGTAAATTGACATTTCGCTGCGCGCCTTGGTGTTTTGCGGCCGCTGCCATCATACCATAGACTAGACTGTGTAATAGGCTACAGCGATGACTTATATGTCATCCATTGCATCTCTGGCCCAGAGCTTCACAGTTCGATCGCGTCCACATGATGCAATCCAGGTTGCGTCTGCAGTCACGTCGACCGACAAGACAGTGCCATCGTGTCCTGACAGGGACTTGCACAAGGCCCAGTCGTCTGCAGAGAAGATGTTGACATTCTTGTCAAAGCCAGCACTGACAAGGAACGTGCCACTCTTGCGAGGTTGCGCAGCTGCACTTGTCTCCTGCTCGTCATATCCGTCGGTCATGACTGCATCGGGTTGCTGGAGTGCGCCCGAAAGTGGCCCATCGGTCCCCTTGAACCATCGCAGGTCGGAGACTCCACCGATATGCGCACCAATGCTGGCCGTTTCTCGTACAGCACGCAAGTCCCAGCACTTGGCGAAGCCGTCGGCACTGCCTGTCATGACGCGATGGCCATCACAACTCCAGTCGAGGGCATGAATCGGGCCAACGTGACCTTCGAGAATCATTGCAGTTCGGCCTGTTCGGAGGTCCCAAATGCGACCAATGGAGTCCAGCCCAGCCGAAGCAATGAGATTGCCGTCCTCGTTGAAGGCGACAGTGTAAACCTCTTTGCTGTGTCCTTCTTGCAATAGCAACTCGGTGGTAGTTTTCACATCCCACAAGCGCCAGGTCGTGTCATAGCTCGCGCTTGCCAGGTACCTCCCAGATGGATGGCATGCTACACGACATACTCTTGCGCTGTGTCCGCTCAACGATGCCACCGGAGTATCCTGTGTAAGAGACCATAGGTGTATCTCGTTGTCGGCTGCGGCTGTGGCGAGATTCACATCCTCTGGTGCTATTGTCGAGCCGGGTAGGGTCGCGCCGGGGAACCACGTAATTCCACCGATCATGCCTTTGTGCCCCCTCAGTGTCATTTTGGTGTCCAGATTTGGCACATCAAGCAGCTTCACCGTGCCTCCCCAGTCTCCGCATGCCAGCAGCTCTCCATTCGGTGAAAAGCGTGTCAAGCTGACCGGACGCTCACTTGCGATCTGACTGCCGAAGAGCTCCACATCCGCCAGTTTCCCCTTGATCTCTTTTCGATGCTTCACGTGAGTCTCCACAGAAATCTTGCTCTCTTGCTTCTGCCTCTTGAGCCGTCGCGCGGTACGTGGTAACGAATATCGGGCAATCTCTCGACGGGCTGCCAACAGTTCGTTGCTGCCCTCAATGTAGAACTCGCCCTCCTCATCCACGTCTTCTGCCTCATCAACGTCGGCCATAGACTCATCCTCGTCTGCCGCACCTCCATCTTGTGCGCGCAGCAGTATCTCCCGTAAGCGGTCCCGGCGGTCCTCTTTGCGCTCCCCGAATAAGGTGATGGGCTGGCCTCTGCTACGGAGTTCTGCGCGCACGCGCTGGTCGTCTGTTGGCACTGCAAGCGCAGCAGCTTTGCGCTTGCGCGAAAATTCGTTCAGGACAGTCGAGGCATGCTGGGCCTCGCCGCCAACCGTCGCAGCGGGGAGATGGTAATTGGTGTCGAGCGCTGAATGTACATTAGCAATAGCGCGTCAGCGCGGGCAAGCAGGGCTCGCACTTACGAACGCTAGAGAGATCGATGCTGGTGTCCTGCCATTGTCGCTATCAGCTCCCGTTCTCGTTCCGTCGGCGTTTCTGTTGTTGGGCGTGTGAATACGACAATGACTCTCACTGCAGCATTACTGCAGGCGCATGAGGGGGAACGGTACTGACCTCTTCTTCGATGTATGCCTTGCGTGCTGAATGCATGGTGACGGGCGCAAGCACTTCTGGCGTTGTTGTGAAGTGAGTGCGACCTTTTTCCGCTCGGAGCTTCGAGCTTCGACTTCGAGCGGGCACACCTCCGCGGACCACCACCCCGTCCGGCCACTGCCTCCTCCACCACCACGGACCGCATCGCCCTCAGTGCGCATCACTGATCGTCCGACATCACATCGCACGCATCGGTAGCGAGAGCCATGTGCTGACCATGTTGCTCACCGGTGCCGTACTCTGCTATTTGCTCGCCCTAGAACTCGAGTGGCCATGTCAGCTCTCCCTCTGCAGCTGCTCGCGAGACGACGCCTGACGACTTCGCCAGCATCCAGCCCCATCAAGTCCCTAATGCGAATCCCGCAGCCCCGCCTACAATCGTCGAGCGCATCCTCGTCCCATCACTTCACCTACCGTCTCGCTGCAGCTTCCGCGCCAAAGCAAGCACCTCCACGATCCTCTAAACCAGGCAGAGACTACTGGAATTACGCTTCCACTCACGTGGACCCACGTCCACCGTACTTGCGCTCGACCAAGCCCGCGTCGGGAGAGGACGCCTTCTTCGCGTCGACCATTGGCGGGAGTCCGCATCATGTTGCTTTTGGCCTCGCTGATGGCGTGGGAGGCTGGCAGGATCAGGGAGTGGACCCATCTGAATACAGCCAGGCCTTGTGCGGCCTGATGGCAGGTTCCGCCAATATTTACGAAGGCCTCGACGCCGGAAACCCCTGTAAACCACAAGAGCTTCTGCAGCAAGCCTACGATGCAGTCATGGCCAACCCACGCATCCCTGCTGGAGGCTGCACGGCCAGCTTGGGTGTAGCAGATCAGGATGGTTTGATTGAAACGGCAAAGTACGAGGACTGCTATCCTGACATTTAATTGGGCCCTGATTAACGCACTGTGTAGTCTTGGAGATTCCGGATATCTGATATTCGGCCCCGGCAAAGTGGCCCATCGATCGATAGTCCAGACCCACGCTTTCAATACACGTACGTGGAGAGTGCGCTCTGGCTTCATTCACGACCACATTTGCTGACAGCCACCATCACGTAGCATATCAAATGTCCAAAGTCCCCGCTAAGATGCAAGCACAGTATGCCATTTTTGGTGGTGCTACCTACTTTAGCGAAACACCAGCGCAAGCTGATATCCACAGCCACCAGCTCAAACATGGCGACGTTGTTCTCTTCGCTACCGACGGCGTCTGGGACAACCTTTCCGCACAAGATACACTCCAGATTGTGCAGCGTGTCATGGAGGAGGGTGACTACTGGTTCCGATCGCACAACTTCCCTGGCGCCGAGACGATGGTGAACGATACCCTGATTCGCTCTCTACCACGTGAGGTAGAGGAAAAGCATCATCAGTCATATCTGCCTGGTCTGATCGCTTCGGCCGTCATGCGTGAGGCTAAAGTTGCTGGATTGGATCGGAGGCGTGATGGACCATTCGCCAAAGAAGTTAACCAGCGTTACCCTCAAGAAGGATGGGAGGGTGGCAAACCCGACGACATCGCTGTCGTCGTTTGTATCGCAGTCCAAGGTGAAGAGCAACCTATCAAGTCCAAACTTTGAGCAGGAAACGGAGAGTTCGACGTACCACGCACGTAGACACGGCGCGCTTTGGCTCCTGGACTCACGATGTGGCCGAATTTGTTCCGAGTCCGAGGTTCCGACTAAAAGCTGGACTCCCTTGAGTCACACCTCAGAGGCGGGAAGACTACAGTCCTATCTCCGGCATGCCTCTGCTACGGATCATTGCCCGTGGTCAAGCAGAGGATCCGAGACCGCCATATCGTTTGAGAGAAAGTTTGCCTCCTGGTAATTGCTTTGGACGCCGTTGGAGCTCACAGCGAGTATCGACTCCGCCTATGGGCTGTATTTCCGCAATGCGCCATTCGAACACAACGGCCCGGTTAGAACCGCCACCGCCATTTCCGGTGCCTGCAATACCCAGGCGATGCTCGTCCCGATTTGGCATCGCTGAGCTTGCGAGCTCTAGAGTCTCATTCAGCCTATCCTTCCGCCTTGGCATTGCAGACTTGCCGCACAACGCACGCTTCGTGCGCGACTGGGGACCGCGACACCATTCGCATCAGGCTGAACGACGGGCGGCGAGGCGAGTCAATTGAGAGTCCCCGTCCCCTTTGGACGAACAGGCTGCGGCAAACTGGCAAATGATGGGCTTTCCCGATGGCCGTGCTCTGTAGTGGACGAGTCGTAAGCCTCGAGCGATGTAAGAGCCTGACATTCGGCCATTTGCCCAAGCATCACGACAGACGGTAGTCGGAACGGGCTTCGATGCGTATACCCGTACTTCCGACTTGTCTTGTCTTGTAGTGTCGTCAGTCGGCAAGACAAAAACAGTAGCGTAACCAAGAAGATTTTTGATTATCATCTTTGGCCTCTTCGTGTCATCCAACCCATAATAGCCGAAGCCTTAGCAGGCTCGCGTTCCCATTCGTGATCGCTACTCGGGCAGTGCCATCACTTGCGTTTCTCTCTCTTTGGCATCCGCTTCCCGTATATCGAGCAAATCGGTCAGAGATCGCCGCATGAGCGAGAGATCAGACGACAGGCTGTGGTGCGTGACGGTGAAGGATGACTGTGCACCGCGACAAGCGCTCCAACCATACTCTGCTATTCGAGGCAACGAATAGGTCGGTGCGCGCAAGATGATGAGCTCATATTGCATCTCATCGGCTATCAGGTCGTTCAGATCAAGTGAAAGAGATGATGTGCCGTCACAAGCAGCGTTGAGCAATGCCCAAAAGACGAGGCAACATGATAGGCTCAATCCCACCGCTTGTAAGCGCTCTTGCATGAAGCAGCACGCAGGCCATCCCACCGATTGGGCAGTGCCGAGTGGGATCTAGTGCCGCGTTTGCCAATCGCCGGCAAGAGTGGTAGCACTACCTGCTCAAGTAGGTTGTTCGTCCCTGACATGAACGCTGTGCTGCGTAGCTGGACTACTCTGTGTCCGACAGCTTCTATTACGGCAAACACGGGGCGTTAACCCTGCACACCAAGAAGCCATGGGCGCTGACGAGCGTCGCACGACAGTCGTTTGCGGTTGCCTGTCGGAGGCTGTGCGACATGTGCCGCAGATGCGGTATTCTGGGTTGTGAGGAGTCCGCTTTCTTGAAGAGTGGGAGAGCTGTATTTTAAAGGCCCACCGCATATGGCGCTAGACATCGTATGGACAGCTATAGCAGTGATGAGTCGGTGGTTCAATGTCCCATCTCCTTGTGTCGTATGTCCACATCATCTTTCACAGACTTGGTCATCGGCCGGGCCAAAAGGAGCCGGTGGCATGATGTCGATGGCCATTCGGAAGCCAGAGGTGCTACATGTAATTGTGCGGTGAACTGACTCGTTCACGGCCGCAATTGCTATGCTGCCAGAGCCCGCCATCAGAACCACAAATCGCAGTTCCGTCAGGCAATCGGAGGCGTACGAATGGCCATGGGTCAACAGGATATTATTGCTGCGAAGAGGCGGCGCACATTGATCCAGGACGTGCCGGTTTCCAGGAGAGACGATGCGCGTCTGATTCCTGATTTCAGCGACATGTGTGCGGATTACGATGTAGCGGTCTACTCGCCAGACGAGTGTCCGCCCAACCTCTTTCTGGCCGACGACTTGACCGCTCCAGCGTGAGTGCTCCGATCCTTGCGTGTCGTTGGGGCCCGGCTCGCAGCAGTCGTCGCGCCGAGGCTTCCTACTCGCCCGTGGACAATGGCAATGTCGTCAGGCAGCCCCGGGCTGCATGAGGGCAGACGAGAGTGGCCGTGTTTGTCGACGGCACGCCGGTATGAGCAACAGCGAGAGCAATTGTTCGCGCGGCGCGACCTTGTTTGGGCAGCATCCATCACGCTCACTTCACACCACGAGAGCGCACCCGGCAGGCTTGGCGGCGCGATCTCACGATGCGCGATCGTTGGTGTGGCTCGGCCCTCACCGGCGGCAGCCTTGTTTTTGGAGTTGACGAATTTCCCGAGCTGCCGTTTGGCTGCTCATCACCACCCTGTCTGCGGTTTGCACATGCCCGACGCGTCGTGTGGCCGCCGTTCGTCGCTCGCCAGCCAGCCATTCTCAGCCGCCCGGGAACGGGAAGAGGAGCAGTGCAGCTCGAGCTCGAGCCCGAAAGGGTACGCAAGCAGCATCAGCAGCAGCAGGCGAGCAGGCCGGGCAGCACAGCAAGCAAGCAAGCAAGCAAGCAACGAGCACGCAGTCGCCAATCCTGCCACAATGTCACGCGCCCCTCTGAAACACTGTCGCGGATGAGCGCGTCGCCGTCGTCGTCGCCCTCGCCCTCGCCCTCCCACACACCACACGCCAGCCGCATGATCCGCCCGGCAGCACCACCTGCGCGCGGCCACGGCGGGGATGGTTGCGATCTGATGGTGCCGCGTCAAGAAGAAGAATGGTCCCCAGCGCGCGCGACGGAGCGGAGAGGCCCACGGCGAGCACACGGCCACGATCCGGACCTACTGCAGCTTCCTGCATGCACCACGACCCAAAGCCAATCGTTGTTTTGCATGGGATTTGGGCACCACCGAGCAGCAGCACGCCCTCGCAGAGCCCTGTCGCCATGGCCTGCGACCGTCTTTCGCGTGCGCTTTGCGGTGCTTTGCGCTCGCAACCGGGCCCGTCCCGCGCGCAGCCTCGCTCCTCCCTCACTGACCTGACCTTATCCTCCCCACCTGCCTGCTGCAGTTGTGTGTTGAGACTCTGGATCGCGAGTATAAGCAAGGTCATCCCTACGCCTTTGCCACCTCTATCCTCTTCCAGCATTGATTGTCGCTCTCAATCACCACCCTCCCGCCCATCATCGCTGCTGCACCTGCGCCTGCCACTGCTGCTGCCGCTCCTGCCACCGCGCCCGCGCTCCATGAACCCGGCTGCCTCCGCCACTGCGTGTTGGACGAAGCAGAGTCAGGCACTGCTCCCCACGCGCGCGCGCTGCGCAGCTTAAGCTTTCACCTACACCGCCTCGACCGAGCTGTCACCTACTAAATGGCCTACGCAAACACGTACCAGTCGCATTCTGCTGCAGCGTTCGTTGACGAGGACTCAGCGGTGCTGGATCCTACCGTACTGGATCCCGACATGCACAGTCCGAATGGTACCTCTTTCCGCAGGGACTCATTCGCCAACACCCATGGCGTGCTCTCGCCCGCCGACTCCCAGGCATGGGACCATCAGTATTCTGGTCCGATAGCCGTCGAATCCACCGCACCTGGAGCTCCAGGCCCTTTCCACGACGACGCTGCTGTCTTTGTGCGCCAACAGCCACTGCATCCCCAGCCGGCCTTTGCTCAGCAACATCAGCCGGGCCCATGGCCCTTCGAGCATGGCTCTGGCGACTGCACGCCGACCACTGGCGCGGAATTCATGCCACCACCACCACCATTTGAGGGAGGGTCGCACTACGTCCACAATCGTGCAGACAGCGCGCATGGCAGCTTCAGTCACCACCCTCCCCACCAGCAATTCAATCCGCAGCACGCCGAAGCACACTTCATTCCAGCGCCCCAGGTCCAGACGCCCATGTCGCCGCACTCGCATCAGGACTGGATGGGAATGGCACAGCAAGAAATGGAGGGCAGGCCCTCATCAAAACGCATGAGACCGTCGTCGCCCCCTCGCACCATGATCGACTTCCAACGGCGGGACGGCATTCGCAAGAAGAACGGCAGGATCGACATACCTCACGAGCGAAATATCCAGACCATTGACGAGCTGATCGAGCAAACCACGGACGAAGACACTTTAAAAGAACTCAAGCAACAAAAGCGTCTCCTCCGAAATCGTGAAGCAGCGTGAGTATCCCTGAATCATGTACAAAGTTTGCCTTCTTGCTAATCCTCCCCTAGTCTTGCGTCTCGGCAGAGGAAGAAGAAGCACACCGAGGATCTCGAAGTCAAGGAGAAGAGCTACACAACCCAGATCGCCATGCTCGAAGCCCAACTAGGAGAATTCACACGCGAGCGCGACGTACGGGAGAGAGAGCGACAGGTCATGCATCAGCGACTTGCTGAATCGCAACGCATCATCGACACAATGCAGGACGAGAAGCGCGAACTCCTGATGCGACACAACGAGGAAGCATCGCAACTAAGAAGGAGGGTTCAGATCCTAACAGAGCAGCTCGAAGTTGGGCCCGCCCCTGCGATGTCAGCTGCTCCGAGCAGCACTGGATTCACAGACTTCAACGCAGAGATGGAAGCACTCAACATGGGAACGCACGACTGGGACAACTTTATCTTCGTCAACGACCTCTCGAACAACGCATCTGACGACTTTTCTTTCGGCGCTCAACACGAACCTTCCAAGAAGACCACTGTACCCAGCAACGCCGTGCAAAGTACGAGCAAGCGAACTACAGAGGCAGTCACTGATCAGCCGATCGCTTCTGGCCTCCTCTTCATGCTACTTTTGTGCGGTGCGTGGATCGCTTCCAAGCCACCGGCCTCGCAACCACACGACTTGCCTCAAATGCCACCCGATGTACGAGCTGCAGCTCCAGCTGTTCTCGACAGCCTACTTGCAGAGAGTGGCGCTTCTCACGGAGACAATCGTTACCAATCGACGACAGAAGCTGCACCAGAACCGCTGCCATCTGGCCAGCCCGCTTCGGGCAGATTGAGCAAAATTGACCGTATGCATCACGCCATGACGACTTCGACCAAGCAACAGCAGATCGACCGGGCCTTTTCCTTGACCCAAGCGCAATATGCCTCGCTCACAAACAGCAATGGCCAGGCGTACAATCAGCCGATAAATCAAGAATCTGGCCCCCCGCAACGGCGTGTGCTCGCAGAGGCTCTGGCAAATCTCGAACAAGAACAACCTGGCAGCAACAAGGCAGAGGTCTACACTCGAAGTCTGCTTTGGGGCCAAATACCTTCAGATGTGGTGCGACAATTCAAGGAACTGGTGCGTGAACATAACGAAATCGATCGGCGAGGCAGCAACGGGAACAATCTCAAGACGGACACATCATAACGGCATTGGAAATATAGACGACAATCTCACGACACAACATTCTGGACAACCATTTTTCTTTTGATCTAAACTCCACAGCAGAAACCGGTCCACAGACCAGGAATTTCTCGGCTTTTTCAGATCTCATTCAAATCAACAAATTGAGGAAAGGAACTTGATATAATATTGCATTCTCGCGATACCCACCATGGACGAGCTCTACGCTTTTCTTTTCGCGGACTTTGTTCGCTCGTCTACAAAAACCTCTTCTTTTTACTTCTCTTTCTGCACGCTTTACGAAGGTCACGTTTGAAGGAATTACGGGAGCTCGGCAGATTCGCCTCGAGCATGAATGAATGGTATGACATGATTACGAAGGAAGCACGGTCTAGACGTCGGTTGCATGTAACGGGATATATACTGCTGTACATTCGACCAAAAATCCACGGTCTGCTCCCATGTGGAGACTGTTACTCTGGTACTGTGTCTCGTGGCTCTCCTTCTCTCCTTACATTGTGATGTCATTTGGGATTATACTTGTCTTTCCAAATCCTGTTGGTCAAAGTGGTTAGCTTTCGCTGATGAGGTATTTTGAGAGCACAGTCGGCACCCTGCGTGCAGCTGCTGAAATAGCCGATGGTTCAGAGGTGCAGCAAGACAAGCCGGCAGTGCCCCCGTCGCATAGCTCGGAACCGACTGGAAAGCAAGGTACAAGTGTATCGCCCGCCTGGCCCATGATGGGGCGATGAAAAAGTGTGCAAAGTTCCGTTGCGATTGGTGATTCGAGAGTGGATTAAGAATAGCGGTGTGTGCCGGGTCAAGACGGCTCGATGCAAGAAGAAGAGGGAAAAACACGGAGGAAGAGAAAAGAGATTATGATTTGACTCACCAGCTTTGGGAAACTCCTTTCGATCCTCTCGACTCGGCCAAGCGTAAGTACTGCGCCGCTTTGAACTAGATGTTGGAAAAGACGAATGTCGTTAGCTGACTAGCTCCAACAAGAATTATTCCCGCTTTTGTCGGCCGGTCTTGACATGCAGCTGACGTGCAGGTTGCATGAAGGCCCGATTTCCAGGGCAGCACCTCGAGACGAACGACGATGCCGAATGACCACTCCACGGGTCTGACCTTCTACTGCTGCTGCTGCTGCTGCTGCATGGTGGCAGCATGGCCGAGTGGACGACATTGCGCAGCCGACCTTGGTTTCGTGTGCTCTCGCTTGTAACTGGACTGGGCTGGGCTGTCATGTTGAGATGTTGCAGCGCTGCGCCTGCCGCGCGAGAGCAGAATAATCGGCTTGCGTCACGCAAGTGGCTCGGTTTCGAACATGATGCAGCCTTGCCCAATGTTTTGCAGCGTGGCGCTTCGATACCAAAAGGCTGATGAGGGCGGGCGCGCGGGATACAACAATAAAGAGTACGTACCTTGTCTTTGGCTCCTCCGAAGCCTTCCAGATAACACCATGCTGCTTCTTCCATGGCGTCAGTATCGCCGAGATTTGCGGCGGTTTCGTAGTATTGCCTAGCCGCGACTGGATCTTTCGCAACACCCCAGCCTTTTGGTGATGGATCAGCTTTCACGAATGCTTTTCGGACTGGCATTTGCCTTGGACGGAATGTGTACATACCGTTTCGGAAACAGTTTGCCAGCTCAAACATGGCAAGGACGAGCTCGCCGCGTGCCGACCCTCCTTTCTTCATGCCAGATGCTAGAGCCTGTTCTTCGACTGAGGCGGAACTAGATGCTGCCAGAGACAGGTAGTAAATGGCTTTCTCAGCGTCAATGGGTATGCCCCAGCCATGTCGTAGAGCAAGGCCATATAGCACAGCCGCGAGCGCATTGTTGGCACCTTTGGGATTGGCCAGTGCACCAAACATCTCGCTCGACTCTTTGAGCTTGCCTTCTTCATGCAGACGTATGGCTTCTTGGATGTTGATGTCTCCCGAAGCGTCTGAAATGCTCGGACTCCTGCTCCTGCTAGGGCCAGGGGCGTTTTCAGTCTCGCGGAAAGGACTGCTCATGGCCAGCATTGTCGCCCGCTTCTCCCATTGTGCTTCTCGCTGTTCTTGCTCCTGCTCCTGTTCCGCCTTGTGTGCCTGAGTCGCGGCATCGTCCACGCTTTTGTCCTTTGGGCGTGCTGCCAACGCCTGGGGTGCGGCGGGCAAGTTCTGTGGGAGATTGCTACTCGTCTCCGCCGACGCAGAGCGCGACCGATCTCGACGATGCAGGTGCAGCCGGTCAGAGAGGCGCCGCTCCCCTCGAGGCCGCACGCCTAGCTGCTGGCTCGACTTATGCGCCTCAGGTGATAGATCTTTCGCTGCTGATGAGCTTGAGAAGCCGCGCAGTCCTAGCGAGCGCCGTTTCTCTTTGCTATCGCGAGGGCGATTGACGTCGCTGTCGTCTTGAGGGTGTGCCGGCGGCTCCAGAATCTCTTGGAAGTTCGTAGTCGAGCGGATGATCGTGAACTCGGGCGCAGGCGGGGTGAGTGCAGCGGGCGCAACTTGCGCTTCATTGCTGATTTTGTCCTTCTTCTTCAAAATGTCCCTCAAGCCCGGCATGTTGTAGGTGGTGTTAGTGTTCGGATTGTGTCTTGCAACGCGCTCCGTGTGGTTGAGTGACGGCGGGCAGACAGGTGAAACTAGATGGCGCAACAAGGAAGTCACACGAAATAGCCTACCGCATTGGGGTTGTCCTCACATTTCTATAGTGCCGCCTCTGCGGTCGTGGCCCTCAAGAAGGGCGTGCAGATCCGCAGAGGCTGAGCTGAGTGAGCGCCTTGTTACGTCGAGTTTCAATAGGCAGCTCCTAAGTTTGTCTTTGTGGCTCGGCAAGTGGCACGAGTGTCAGTGCAGCCGACCAACGCATTGCACGCTCGATCGCACAGCGTCTACGAATGCGTCCCGGCGCGTTATACAACTGCGAGGCCAGATGCGTGCAATGCAGACAAAGACACCTTTTCTCGTCCGCTAATGCAATGTCGTACCACCACGAGCCAAGAATTCTCTCCAAAGCCACGCATCGTTCTCAGCTCGTTGGCTTGGCCACGTGCAAGATGGCGCTGCGTACAGCTATCGGAAATACCACTACCTTGCGCCAATGCCTTCATGGATACAGAACGTAGTTGTCAAGATGTCTCATCATCTGGGGATTTCGCTCTTCACGAGTAACTCTGCTTATGACCTGTCCTGGGGCAGAATTGTACTTGAACGACTACTCCCGCATCGTTCTTCGTCGCGCGAGACTTCATCCGATGCATTGATCCTTAGACGAGGTCACCATCTAAGCCTGCCAGGGAATAGGTTCAACGTCTTGCGCTGATGGATTTGGACGAAATGCTGTAGTCAAATCTTTCTTTTTGATTTCTTTCTTCGCTAATGCTATTGTAGTCTCGAATATGCTCTGCCGGAATTCGGCTGGTATGATTCTTCTGGGGAGTACATGAGCTAGCGCTCAAGGGTATGCTGCGCTGCTCGCGACCTCAATGGTCACTCTTGCGGCCAGCCAGCCTAGTCACGGCTGTACGATGGAAATCGAACGTAGTCTCGCTGCTGTGTAAGTTCGTGGCTGTCGTCATCGTTTCCCATGGTGATGTCGATATCGGAATCTTCATCTCCCTCACTGGCACTTTGGCCTTCCTCAGCACTCGACAGATCCGTGTCATCATCAGAGTTCGAATCGCCCCGCCGCTTAGCAGCTTTGCGCAGGGAGCTGGCGCGATCGATGTGCGGCAGAGAACAAAGACCTTTCTCTCGAGCTTCACAGCGCCCGTGATTAGTATAGTCAGGACACTCAAACACATGGCGCTTGCCGCAATCGACTCCTTTGCTGCAATAGCCAAGAGTAGCAAAGGGGCGGCACACGAGGGTAGAAGTAGAAACGGTGACGTGGGCATAGCGGCATGCACTGTTCGTGCAGTTGCCGCGGAGGAAATATGTGCATGCTGGCACCCGATGATATGTGGGCTCATGTGACAGATCGCAGAATTTGCCTGCCGTACAGGAGCCTTTCGTGAAGAATTCCTTGCAGATGGCGATTCGAGTAGGGTCGTGGCGGTTCCTGCAAGAGGGACCGAAAGGGCAATTACCTGTGACCATGTTAGTATGCAGCAGAGGATTGTCGCCATGCCTGACAAGGTAGGAGCTCCGTGTCGTTCCAAGCAAGTAGCCAGTTGGTCGGAGGTGGGTAGGAATGGTACCGTGTCTTGTGAATTTTTCGCACTGCTTTCGCGAGGCTGGTGCAGGTGGTCTATAGGCACGATAATGTAAGCGAGATCCCGGGTCATGGGTACTGGCACGTCCAAGATACCTCGTATTGTCTTGAGTTGGCATGGCGCGAATGAGATTCCCACTCTTGGTGCGTAAGAAGTCAACATCTGCGATGGTCACTTTCCTCGGCGTCTGCTTGTCGGCCGTAGCTGGATCTGCGCTCCTTAGTCCGGTCCGATTGCTGGAATTCACGTGCTGCTTACCAGCGAGGCGCACGAGCTTGTCGCCATGTGGCTGGAGTTCGAACTGGATCCCATCAAATTCGAGCACACGAGTGGCTGGAGCCGACGGGATATCCTGCTGGGCATTTCGTGTCTGTTGCGGCGTGAAGAATGCAGCATTTCCTGCGCGCTTGTCCTTATACTCTTGCCGCTGGCGTTGCTCGCGTTCGTACGTCTCTTTTGTCATAAGCTGCGATCTGTTACCCATTTGAGAAGTCACGAAGTGGCCAGACGCCGCGACCGACGGATCGATGGGACGTGGTGTCACATCGTTGACTCGAGTGCTAGATGGGTCGTTCGAGGCGCCACCAAGGACAAGCGTGCGATTCTTGACTGGGTGAGGTATGAGAGGTCGGGCTCCGGGCGAGTATGGCGACCAGCGGTGCGCACCGCGAACGAACTGCGCTGCGCCGTGCGTAAAGGGCGAATGCTGTGTTAGACCTTGACGCGGTGGTTGTTGCCGGTGCTTATTGATTTGTCCTGCTAGCGCGGCGATCCTCGCCTGCAGCACCTCGTCCTCGCTCATGCTGGTTCTGTAGTGGGCGACGGCGATTTTGCGCGGAGTGTTGTGTTCGGCGTCGGGGGCGGTGGAGTTGCAAACGCGAATAGTGCAGTCGAATGTTCCGTGACCGTCACAGTCTAAAGTACATGTAGGTTGCATCAGTCAAGTGATGAGTAAGGCAGCCCGCACAGTCACGTGCATCCACCCCTGTGACGCTAAAGGGTCTAGTTAAGCGAGCTGGCAGCAGGGGCTATCCCAGCATGAATTTGAGTGTGAATGTAATGAATTAATCTTTGATGCTTCGAATAATATCTACAGAAGTTATGATTGAAATGGCTGAAAGTGTGCAACATATCACGCGCAACATCAGAAATTTTCTGTCTATCACGTATCTATGTGAGACCGATGCAATCTTTGTCGTCTCTGATTGCATCAGCAACCTGCTCTTCAGCAACACCCAAGCGTACTCGTCCTACGCGATCACCATGTCTACTCTCCAGTCCAATGATGCCCGCTTCGAAGAGCTCCCGCGCAGCTACACCGAGACCATTGATTCGAGCTGCATGCTCAACTTCGCGCTTCTGGACCGGCCGTCCACGCTTCGAAGGCGTCATGGAAACCGTGTCGCCACCAACATCTTGCTGTTCTAAGCTGGGTGCCACAGCGAGCAAGTGCTTTGTCAGACTCTTGTTCGTCGTTACAGTACTCATACGGTGAGCTTCATCAGTGACATCGGATAGCGTAGACTCCGAAATCCCTGTTCGTCGTATGCGTGCAAGAAGAGCCGCAAGAAATAGCTTGCTGGTGAGAGGCAACGACCGCAAGTGAGACGCCAAAGGTGTCAATGTCGCCTCATTGATCGCCTGCTTGATCGTCGCTATTGTGACTACGCCTTTGCTCGATGCCTTCTTCTCCTTCAGCAGCGTTTTGCCTGGGGCAGTAGGAGTCTGGTTCTCCTGATCAATCCGGTTGTCCTGAAGTGCGTCCTGCTCGGCAAGTTCAACAGCTCGACGACAGATGTCCAGCACCCGCCGCGCATCACCTGAAACAGCAGCAACCTTTCGACTAGCGAATTGGACCGCATCCGGCTCCACAACAACTTGCCCTAGACCCTCGAGACGGCTTTGGATGATCTTCATGAGCTGAGTGTGCGTGTACCCCGGAAACGTAATGCGAGTCAGACCCAATCGACTCGATATTTTGTTTGACAGTGTCCGCTCCGGCAGATCCATTGTATTTGCCACAGCCAAGACGATGAGTCTCGAATGTCGAAGCTGCGGCCAGTTGAAGAAGTTATACATGACGCCTTGATTTCGGGTCACGAGCTGATCGAGCTCGTCCATCAGCACGACACATGGAACTCGTCGTGGGCTGGGAGTCGTGAACTCACGCTCTAGTAGTTCAAGTGCATGGTTCGAGCTTACACGGTCTCCTTTCAACGCTTCCCACAGCAGACTGTACGATTGATGAGGATCAGTGACTTTCATGCCATTGATCTCGACAAAGTAGAAATCATCGAGCTGTTCGTCAGCGACAGCTGCCTGCAGACTGCTGACGACTTCGCGAACCGTGGCAGTCTTGCCTGTTCCAGGGGTGCCCGATATGTAGATACATGATCCCGTACCAGCTGAGATTGCGGTTTCGAGATGTGAGTAGACGGTATCGAATTCGGTCTCTCTGCAGGGCAAAGCGTGGGGCACCGCAGAGACGTGAAGACTGGACCTCGCGATTTGATGCGGCGATGACTGCGTTTGTGCAGGTGACAAGATTCTTGTGCCGAGTGGTGTGAATTCCAAGGCTCTTTTGGTGATTATTTGGCGTCCGCTAGGTGTTGTGAACTTGCGTGGAGTGGTGTTCTTATTTCGAGATGGTGTTGGCGTTCCAGCAGCCAACTTGCGCTTCTTTCGCGGCGTCGATGGCTCATCCTCATCCTCGTCGCCCTCAAGGAACTCGTCAAGGTCTCTGTCTCTGGCCGTATTCCTGCGTTTCCGCGTTCCCACCGTCTGTGACTCTACAAATGCAACCACGTCATCCAGGCTTTCTGGGCCGTTGTAAAGACTCTCCCACCGAAATCCATCAGAGTACGTTGTCGTGCGAATGTTGACTCCCCTTCTGCATACGAAGAGTTTGCCATACGATTTGGAGGTCCGGGGAATCTTGCCGGAAGGAAATCGCTGGTCAAATTCTTCTTTGGAGCAGATTTGGGCTTTGCCGTTGATGGTAGCCAACGCATTGTTGTCAAAATTGGCGGTAATATACAACTCATTGGCCATGAAATCTTGACGCTTCTTCTTGTTATTTCTGATCTCCTTTTCTGAGGAAAACCACAGCATGGTCGCCTTCTTCTCGGTAATTGCCTGGCCGTCCTCGTCTTCGTCTTCTTCTTCCGCAAAGGAGTGAAGTAGTGCGACCCATGCTTCGTTGTTCGCGGCTTTCAGAAGCACCGGATCCCCTACGAAGCATTCGAAAGCGCCCATGCGAGCACCCTTGATCGTCCTGCCATCGCTGTCGAATATCCATTCCCAGGGGTGATCTTCCTGGCCCAGCTCATCATCGGAGTCTTCCCGCAACACTCCGCCCAGAAGCTTCCTGGCGCGGTCAGCTTTCGTTGTCTTTCGACGCGGTGCCATTTTACGTTACAGGCGATCAGTTGCGCTGCAATTGCCGGATGGCGAGCGACGCGTGCCTACGCGACAAGTTTAGCTTCGGCGTGACAATGCCAAGGCCGAACCGAGACTACATCCCGGCATCCCAGCAGTGTTTTCACTTCACTTCACTTCCCGAAAGGCGTCGCGGTAACTGTGCAACTCCTATCAAGATGTGTCGCTTTACGATACACGCTGCGCATTCCGAGCATGGTCTCACAGGTGTTGATGCCAGATGGGTACTTCACGTGGCACTGCGCATAGATCGTAAGATGCTGGTGAGCAAACGCTGACAGTGGCACTCGCGAGAGTGAGAACTGTCGCGACTTCCTCAATTTTGTCATTGGCTTCGAGCCACTCGCTGAAGCTTTTCCTTCCCACATCACACAGCGCACCCACTCCCAATGACTGCGCACAAAGTTCTCTCCCATCGACGTGAGCATAATCACCAGCGCCTCTGCCAGTCAACGTGAGCACAATATTTCCTACATCCGACCACACAGAGTTGGCTCATACTACAGAGCACCAACTGCGACGTTTCCATTTCAGGAGTGGCCACCGTAATGGACTACGAAGCCGAGAACTCACGCAGCTGGCAGCAGGCTGTTTCAGACGACACTCAGAAGTCCAGCCATGCTCAGAGCCAGACTGACGCCCCGAAGCATCCCCCTCGCTCTGGTGGAAGCGTGTCTTTCGACAGCAAGGCATTTGAGAAGAGCAGCAATGCCTCGGCCTCCTCGCGCCCACGTCGTCCTGCTACCAGGACCGCACTGAGGGAGGATCGCGGACCAACTGCCAAAGAGAAGAATTTCGCTAAACTGGCTTCACTGACACCGGAGTTGCGGCGCCGTCATGAGAAGCGCTGGGCGCGTGCGGTCCAAAGCAGTCGATTTCGGCAACCACCGCCAATCGACCAGCCTTTCGGATCGATTGGCACATTCATTTGGCCGAGTAATGACTACAAGCCCCAGGACGTCTTTGGTACTCACTGTGAAGCCCTGGACTTCATTCGTGTCGGCTGCGAATCGTACGTCATCTGGGTACCCGAGAAGAACTGCTTCCAAGTCATGGGAGACAACGTGCAGAATGTCACGGATGCCCTTATACGTCTTCGATCTGCCTATTTTCAACTGACTGCGCGATCCATGAACGGTGTGAGGAGATACTTTTCTCACTGGCGATCGAATGCCGTGCCTTCTCACATTGCCCTTGAGCCGTATAAAGGGCCACTTCCACTCAATTCCACCTCGATACGCGATGATGAGAAGCTCGTTCATGCCCCTCGTGGCGAGGGTGAGTTCGGAGCCACGGTCAATGCACTGGCAGATTCCTTGCTCAGTGTACAGAGCGCGAAAATGCTTCTCGCAAATGCTCTGAAGAAGATGCATTACTTTCGAGGCCACCTGACACTTGGCATCCGGCTGGGCACGTTGCTGTTGGAGCAGTATATGCCGCCGCAAGCTGGCCTCGATTTGTACGAGCTGGAAGAGTATGAGGCAATGATCAAGCAGCCTCAATTTGTTGCTCGAGTGTCTGAAGAGTGAGTTACGGCACTGGCTTAGTGGAACAACCGTTACTGACTACCGCCAGACTTGCCAACCCAGTAGATGCCGACGTGCTCTCCGCTATACAAGCAGCAGATGATCTCTTTTGTCCGCAGGATGCGTTCCTTGACCGCCTGGAAGAGGTTCTGCCGTCGTACGCTGCAATCTTCACCTTCCCTGCCGAAGATAGCGACGTGCGCCTTGTGAAGTCATGGCAGAGGAGTGTTCACGAGAGCGACCTTCCTGGGACAACACGAATGATCGCGAATCCCGATCAGTTTCACAGAAGCGCCACAAATCTACTCGACGTGTCTCTGACGGATCTACACACTGGGACTGCCTGGCAATTCGACCTGACCGCGGAACTTTCCGTCGTTCCGAGCAAATTACTTGAGAAGTACTCCCATTTTGCTGCCTCGATCAGCCTAGAAGCTCCTTTGAACAAATCAAATGAGTTCGTAGTCAAATACAACTCAGCGGGTGTTACGATGAAATCACTACGGTACGAAGTACGATATCGTTTCAACATCAAGGGCACGGACTACAATCTCGACCTGGTACGCTTCCGGGATCGTACATTCTCCAAGGGCGAGATGATTGTATTCGAACCAGCATGGAAGCTCAACGTATTTCGGCCGGAGTGGGCAGAGAATCTTTCACGGAACAAAGATCTCGCTGTGGGAACCAGCGCAAACTGGTCGCATAACATTGATGAGTGGTTTCCAGGAGACGGTGGAGAGGACGGTGTTGCACTTCTGGTCAGCAAGCTGACGGCCATCGAGGAAGTGCTTCAAGCTGCTCGAGCTGGCGACCAAGAAAATACCGCTGCTTGAATATCCTGAAGGCTATGCAGCTATGCCTGACGTGGAGCGTAGTGTCTGAAATTGTTGTCATGTGAATGGGAACAGACAGGCGCTAGGGACGCACAGGGGCATCTCAAGCTTGCTTCGAGCAGAGTGATCCGCCTGTGAAGACAGCTTCGCTCCTATGCTTCTCTGAAGTACGAGGCATTCGTTAGCAGAGACATAATGTATTGGTCAAGTGCCGTGAGATTGGAGAATCACTACTCTCTATGCAGTCAACGTTCTGCTTTCGACCTGTGGGACAGAATGGTGCACGTATAATGGCACCGACGAAAGGGTTTCAGTATACGGCAAAGGACATTACGAATACAAAGGGATGAAAAGGAATACTCAGTCAAAATTGTGTAGTCACTGACGACAGCTACTCTGGATTGGTATGAGCATTACTTAGTGCCTGCTATGTGGCATACCGAGGCTACCAAACAGACGAGATATGCTGAGCAAGAGGTCTTGCGCAGACCGTCTATGGTCGGTATCAACGATACCAGTTGTTGGAGAGACCTGACTTGATGACAGGTCCTGGTCTCCATTGGATGCTGGTGGGTGATCTCGTAGTCACGCCCACGCTGCCGCTCACGACCGCAGCGCTGTGCGAGTGGGTGCGTGCGCCGGACCTTGTACTGACACCCGGCGGGGCCCAGATGGAGTGCTCTAGTGGTAACCCGTTCTCGGACTTCCTCACTGAGATCGATGATGGCTGGTTTGTCTTGTCACCAGACAAAAACTCGCTCTTCACAGCCTTCGCGTTCGTACTCAATGGTATGGGCGGGTTCTGCTGGAAAATCGTTGTTTTTCCGTTCAAGACTTGTGGCAAATTTTCATTCGTACGCTTCGGAACGCTTGGGGCGTTCCAAGTCGCGGTACGGACATGTTCGCTGTATGGAGCGTTCACATTCGTACGAGAAGCAGCAGGGGTGCCCTTTGAAATGGTCAGAGGATATGGAGTGCCTGTATTTCCGAATTTGCACTACAATCGTAAATTGAGCTGCTCCTGATACTTGACGCTCAATTTCTGTAAAGTCGTCTTGGCCAACTCGTGGCCTTCTCGGTGTGGCGGTTTTGGGAACTCCAGCACAGCCGCTCTCATCGCGGCCAGCGCGTTATTGCCGTAGAACTTGATGAAGCGAGGCACGAACAGAGGATCGAGCATGCCATCCACCGTCACGTAGTGGAGTGATATGCGCTCTTCCACTGGTGTTGTCAGAACTCGCGATAATGCTTCCCAGTACAATCGGTTCGGGAATGGGTTCTCGTTCTGTGACCTGGAGAAATCGCGAAGCGTGATGGCGGCATAGCCTCGTGATAGGGCTCGGACTGCGTCATGCCACATTGTTTTGGACGTATACACGTCTCGTTTGAACCCGAGAGCCAGTCTGCCATCGGGCGTGAGTTCGTTGAACCGGACACCAAACAAGGCCGCGTGGATCTTGTGGAATTTGGCCCACAACATATCGGACATGAAGTGACCACCCGGCTTGAATTCTGGCTTCGAGAACAGGGTAGCTGTCAGTATACCGATGGGCTCTGCATGCTCAGCGTCTACGGTCGCCTCGTACGCCAGCTGTTTGAGGATGATTTTGACTGTGTAGTTGACCATGTACAAGAAGACTTTCGGCACCTGCAAAGGGTCGACAGGTTGCAATCGGTACAAATTGAGGTCAGCAGTCTCTGAAGGACAACATGTGATCGACCACTTCCAGTGCTCCTGGATAGTGTTGATCTGAGATCCACTGTCAGCAAGATGGGACAAACAGAAAAGGAAGGAGACATGACTTACCCTCTTACGGTTGCCAATCGAATCGTTCTTAGCCAGCTGGCCGACGGCGAGCTTGATGTGCCGGGCGTTATCTCGAATGGAGTCGTACAGCTGGCGATTGCTGGTCTTGATCAGTGATACCTCCTTGCGCAGCTCCTTGCACTGCGCGTGCAGCTTGAGGTAGGCATTATGCACTTCGTAACGCTCTGCTTGTGGGGTCCCTAAGCCCGAAGGGACAGTCAATTGTGCAGTGCCAGGAGGCTGCTGTCTGTTGGCAGCTTCTGCAACCTGCTGGGCTCGCTGCTGATCCAGCTGCTCCTGCCTTTTGACCTGAGCTTCACGAGCTACCGCCTCCTCAGTAGCCTTACGCTGAGCCTCAATCCGCTTTTGTTCCTCTGCTTTTTCGCGGGCACGAGCTTGCGACTCTTCTTCCTCGCGACGCTTCTTGGCCAGTTGTTGCTCTTGAAGCAACCGCTCCTGCTCTTTGCGGTGTGTCTCTTCCTCTTGTCGAGCCTCTTCGACGCGCCGGAGCTCTGCTTGCTTCGCTTCTTCGAGCTTTCTTCGCTCCTCGGCCAACCTACGAGCCTGGGCCGCTTCACGCGTTATTCGTTGGCGTTCCAGCTCGAGCTGCACTGCTTCAAAGGTGTGCTCGGCGGATCTGCGCACCGCCTCGTGCTGTTGCAGTGCTTTTTCGAGCGCTTCAACATGACGTTGTTGTTGCAATAAAGTCTCCTCGTCGAGCTTTCGTTTGAAGGTGCGATCATCATCGCTCAGCAGCCGCGATAAATCCTCTACCAGTTGCAGCGATTGCGACTCGTGGGAGCTATGATGGTCGGACCGAGTACTGGGACTCGCGCGCAGCAGCGACGTGCTGCTCCGCGATCGATCCGCCGACCGGTACGGCGTCATGGCGGCGAGGTGGTGGTCGTCCGAGTTTGTGGTTCGTGAAGCACAGCAAGCAAGCTTGATCAACATTCAGCAAATCGATAAGTCGCGCTGTCACGTGAAACAAGTGAGTCAGCAACTGGGCTCGGCGAGCTTGTAGTCAAATTTTGATGGGCCAGCCATCAATAGGCAGACAGGGTTCCACGGTGCGGAGCAGGCCACATGCTGGCCCGGAGGTCTGCTATTTCTGGGCCGCGTCTGAGCTGTGCATGTGCGTGTGAATTCAACAATGTGTCTGCGCAACAGTGAACATCGTATACTGCCAGCGCGACTGCCAGGCCCGGCGACGAGTGATTAGCGCTGTTGTCTGCACGGCGCTCCGGCGTCTTGGTGTGATGGCCCGGGGGTCAGCAGTGAATACGGCGTGCAGTGCAGTCGAGACACGCGTTCTCAGCATCTCCACTGCCACGCGACGGGCGACGCTGCCACAGCTGGGCCGATCGTGCCCATGCAGCGCGAGGCAATAATGCCCCCGCGGGCGGTGGTAACAATGGGTGACAAGCCGATGGCAGCGGCGACAGCAGTGACGACGGGCATCGATGCATCGACGTTGGCATCTGGCGCCGGTTGCGTCGGCTGGACAAAGCTCTCGTCCCCCCGTCCGTCAGTCCGTCAGCAGCAGCAGCGCAGAGGGCACAGGGCAGCGGGAGCAGCAGCGCCAGCAGCGCCAGCAGCATCATCAGCATCATCGCTGCTCCTCGTTGGATGGTCCGCGAGCGCCTCTCCACCTCCCATCGCTCCTCCTCCTGCTGCTGCTCGTCCGTCTCTCCCGCTACACTGCACACACACACTCTCTGTCCCTCACCTCACCCTCCACTCCTCACGCTCCCTCACGCCGCCGCCTGTGCGTCCCCGCGTGTCCGCCCGTCGCCGCTCCCTCGCCCACGGCCGCCTTTTCGTGCCTCGTGGGTCGCTGCACTCTTTGAGCCGGGCCCGCCTGCCACTCTGCCACGCAACACTACAGCTACGCAACGCTCCACGCGACTGCCGCTGCTGCGTGCGCTGTGCCTGCCCGCCCGCCCGCCCACCACCGCCCTGCCCGGCGACGCGATCTTTACGCCGCATCCGCACCACCGCCGCCAGCTCCTCCACGACGCTCACACCACTACAGACGCACACAGCACCCATCTAGCCCACGCACGCACCACTCTCTGCACTGCATATACCGCACCGGTAACCAAGCTTGTTTCTCCCACACAGCAACGATTTTGGCCCCTTGCCTCGACGAAGCATACGTCACAACAGCAACTCTACGGCTACCAGCAACCTCCTGACTCAGGCCCGTTGCATTGCATTGCATCGACTGCCTCTGCATTGCCCTTGGCGCCCACCACGCCGCGCCATACCTTGAGGCGCTCCGCCAGATCTCGCCCGCTGCATCGCCATGGACCAGCAGGGCCAACAACAACAACCAGCGGCATCGCAGGGCCCGCAGGGGCCAGCTGGCCGCCGTCTGCACATCGCCCACCGCCGCAGCCCGTCAGAAATGACGCCGCTCATGAGTGTGTCCCCCGCGTCCTCGCCCCCTTATCCAATGCTGCCCCACTCAACCACGCCTCTGCTGACATCGATGACAGTGGAACAGCTGGCTCTCGCCCAGCAGATCGAGATGTTGCAACAACAACAGCAGCAGATTGCCGCCACGCACCAGCAATACGTCAACATGGGCATGATTCCCCAGCAACAGCAGTTGCCTAATCAGTTCCAGCAACTGCAAGGCCAAATGCAAAACCTCAATGTCTCCCAACCCGGTGCCTTCCAATTTCCACAGCAAGCTCAGATGGGCCAGCAACACCTTGGCATCCCCATGACCGGTGGTATCGCACAGCCAGGCGGACATCGAAGGAATCAATCCGCCATGCCAAACATGGGCATGGGTCCACCACCCGCACCTTCTGCTGGTGCAGCTGGGTCGGGCTTTGCAGATTTTGGCAATTTTGGACAAAACAGAAATGAAAACAGCGCGCCCACGCGTGGAAGAGGTGGAGGTGCAGCAGGCGGAGGACATGCTCGTCGACACTCGTTGGCGTTGCCCGAAGCCAAAAAGGCCGCAGAGCTGGCAGAGGCGAAACGCAAGACTAGTGGCTTTCAGTTTCCCATTCCCGGAGCCACTGGTACGGCAACCAGCGGCTCGCCGTCAGCGACCAATCGCTCTGTGAGCCCGGCGAATGCTGAAAGCACACAGCCCGCGGCATCGAACTCTCTGCGAGGCTCCTTCAGCGGTAGAGGGCATGGACGTAGCCAGAGTATGGCCGTTGGAAATGGACGCGGCATGGCACAGAGCAGCCGGGGAGGCCCACAAGGTTTCCAATTTCCACCGCCACAGGCGACCAACGACGGTGGTAACACTTCTGAGCTGGGTCGCCGTGGTAGCCAAGGCCACGGTCGAACTAGCTCACGCAACTTCGAGGGCAACTGGCGCAACCCGAACCCAACCAACAATGAGCCTTCGCAGAACAATATGGGCAATTTCCAGATGAATCAGCAAGCCAGCGCCCAGCCTTTCCAGCCAGGTCACCGTGCTCGTGGCTCTATGGCAAATCAATCTATCAGCTCCATGCAGGGTTTTGGCTACAACGCACAGCCCCAGCTCATGCAGCTTCCTCAAGGCCACGTCCTCGTACAGAATCCTGCCATTTACGGTGGACAGCCGCTCAACGCGCTGCAGCTTGCACAGCTTCAGGCGTATCAGCAAGCTGGTATCCAGCCTCCAAGTCTCGCTCAGTTGACTGGACAGCACAATGGACCCCAGCTTGGTCCTCAGCAGCAACAGCAGCGCAAGACCTTATTCACTCCGTACCTACCACAGGCCACACTTCCAGCGTTGCTTGGCGATGGTCAACTTGTTGCCGGAACTCTCCGCGTCAACAAGAAGAACCGGAGCGACGCATATGTCACAACACTCGATCTCGACGCCGACATTTTCATTTGTGGAAGCAAGGACCGCAACCGGGCGTTGGAGGGTGACTACGTCGCAGTGGAGCTACTCGACGTCGATGAAGTCTGGGGACAGAAACGTGAGAAGGAAGAAAAGAAGAAGCGTAAGGATGTTACCGACCAGCGTGGCGGCAGCATTACCGCTGTCAACGACGCAACGACGCAGCCTGAAAGTGCACAAGACGGCGGACTGCGCCGACGCGGTAGCTTGAAGCAGCGCCCAACACAGAAGAAGAACGATGATGTGGAGGTGGAAGGTCAGAGCCTGCTTCTCGTGGAAGAGGATGAGATCAATGACGAGCAGAAACCATTATACGCGGGACACATTGTCGCTGTCATCGAGCGAGTCGCTGGTCAAATGTTCTCCGGCACCCTTGGTCTGTTGCGCCCCAGCAGTCAAGCCACCAAGGAGAAGCAAGAAGCTGAGCGCCAGGCTCGCGAGGGCAACACACACCGTCAACCAGAGCGCCAGCAGGAGCGCCCAAAGATTGTCTGGTTCAAGCCAACGGACAAGCGTGTGCCCCTCATTGCAATCCCTACAGAGCAGGCACCAAAGGACTTTGTCGACAAGCATCAGAGTTACGCCGACCAAATCTTTGTTGCATGCATCAAGCGATGGCCCATCACCAGCTTGCATCCTTTCGGTACTCTTGTCGAACAGCTTGGCACGGCCGGTGACCTTAGGGTGGAAACGGACGCTCTCTTGCGCGACAATAACTTCGGACCGGACGACTTTTCGGACGCCGTCATTAAAAATGTGGGATACGAAGACTGGTCTGTTGCCAATGACGGAGAGCCCACTCTGGAGGACCGCCGCGATTTCCGCGACGAGAAAACCTTCACCATCGACCCGAACGGCAGCAAGGAATTGGACGATGCGATCCACTTCAAAGACCTGGGCGACGGTCACGTCGAAGTCGGCATGCACGTTGCAGATGTGGCGCACTTCATCAAGGCCAACTCCCTCGTGGATCGTGAGGCCAAAAAGCGAGGTACGGGTGTCTACCTGATGAATAGAACAGTCAACATGCTCCCACCGAAGCTTTCTCAGGACGTACTCTGCCTGCTCCCTGGCGAGGACCGATATGCCGTATCTGTCGTCTTCAAGGTGGATTCTGCAACCGGCCGTGTCATCGAGGACGACACTTGGATCGGCAAGTCGGTCATTCGAAGCTCAGGCAAGCTTTCGTACGAGGAGGTGGATGCTGTTATCAGCGGTAACACCTCTGCATCTGTCGATGAGGACCGTGCGAAGCAAATCCTCACCCTCTACAACGTCGCACAGAAGCTTCGCAAGGGACGATATGTCAGTGACGAGGCCGATATTCCATCCCTTCGCCTGTTGTACTCGCTCGACGATGAAAACGTACCTGTCGAGCACAACATTTTCGATTCCAGCCCGGCGCACGAGATGATCGAAGAGTTGAGCCACAAGACCAACGCGTTCGTCGCTGGAAAGCTCTTCGCAGCGCTCAAAGAACGTGCTTTGTTGAGGACTCAGAAGATCCCCAATGGCCGTCGGCTTCGAACTTTGGCTGAGCGGATGAGCAACATTGGCCACGAGATCGACACATCGAGCTCCTCTGCACTCCAAAACAGCCTGTTCCGCATTGAAGACGCTGAAATCAGGAAGGGCATTGAAACCTTGGTCTTCAAGACCATGGCACGTGCCAAGTATGAGGTGGCAGCCCGCGCAGACACGCCGGACAACCTCAGCCACTTCGCCCTCAACCTGCCACTGTACACCCACTTCACGAACCCATCTCGCAGATATGCAGACATTGTGGTTCACCGACAGCTGGAGGCTGTTCTCTCCAATGGCGCTACCGAGTTCACCGAAGACGTCGAGTCACTTCACAAGACTGCCGAGACTTGCAACACCAAGAAAGACTCTGCCCACAATGCACAGGAACAGAGCGTCCACATCGAGTCTTGCCGGAAGATGAACAAGCTCAGTGAGGAACAGGGTGGAGACCTCATCTCCATTGGTATCGTCGTGTGTGTGTACGAGTCAGCTTTCGACGTCTTGATTCCAGAGTATGGCTTTGAGAAGCGAGTCCACTGCGATCAGCTGCCACTCAAGAAGGCCGAATTCGACAAGAATAAGCGCCTGCTAGAGCTCTACTGGGAGAAGGGAGTTCCATCTTCTGCCTTCGTGCCAGAAGATGAACGTCCACAGGCTAAGGGCCACCGTCCCACGAACAGCATGCTTGCTCGCGATGCTGTCGCCAAGCAGAGGCAGGCCGAGGAGGCTGAGCGCAAGAACATGCAGACTGGGTCCATTGATGCAAACGACGTCGACGCACTCTTCGACGATGATGACGACGCCTCGGAAGCCACCGACAATACCGCCAGTGGTGTTGCGTTGAACGGCGATCGTGCGACGCAAAGCGGACCACCATCTCCTGCGAGGAATGGTCTAGCTCCGCAGAGATCCAAGTCTGATTCTCGTGTGCTGAACAGCTCACCTCCAGAAGCCCGACTCACCAACAAGGACAAGTATCTCGGACTTTTCACACTTCGAGAGGAGGGTGGCAACTACATCCAAGACGTCAAGGAGATGACTCGAGTTCCAGTGCTGCTGAAGACGGATCTGACGAAGAGCCCACCGTGAGTACTATGCAGCATGCCCTCATACTTACCCTTCAGCAGCTAACGTTTTCCAGATGCTTGACAATCAGATCTCTCAACCCTTATGCTCTGTGAGCACACACATGATTTGACGAGTCCATCACGAACATGCGATGTGCAGCGACGACTCCCTCGACTCACATGAGTCACTTGAGAAACGGGCTGCAAAAGATGTTGGCGTCTTGGCAAGCCACGAGATGCGAATTGAATCAAGCAGCGCGAATGCCGCTTACCACTGACCGTATACCATCGTTCACCATGAACACAGCGACATCTGTTTGAATTCATGCAGATATACAGATGAGGGACCACAATAGGAGGCAGAAAGATTGACGAGATGCGCTTTGAGAAGCATGATCCGATGTTCGTGAGTCTGCTGGCTTCACGTTGGCGGACGAAAGTAAGAAGTTGAATGTCTTCACAAATTGTACACGTACCATTCGGAACGAGATTGTTCGATGAAAATCAGCGACCGGCCGAGTGGGACTCTGGAACGAAGATGGGATATTGCTATCTGTTAGGCAGATTCTGTGTTTGTAGCGAAATTCAATGGCTTGTTTTCATTCACATATCTGACCACGCTTTCTCTATGGGACTAAAGCATCGCGATCTGTTGACCATGCATTGCGTGTTCGTGGCTGGGCGCAAATACTTGGAATGGAAGACTCAATCAGCGCGCTTGGTAATGCCCCAAGGTGGGTGTTTGTTTGAGCTGTCTTCATGCTAGATGACAATGTCGCCCTATGTCAAGCTCACATCTCTTCCTCACGTATCTGCACCTTTCTTGCAATACTCTGATGCCTTGAAGTCACTCCTCCTCTTCTGCTCGGCTGTTCTACTGTGTGTCACTCGTTCCATTCCGGCCCAGCTTCCACGTCCTCGACCCATAACTGAAAGTGTTCAGCAGGGGTTGCAATGACGTTGGCGTAGAACGACATACCTAGAGGCAATGGAATGCCAAGGTTGAAGTCCACCAGCTGGGGCTTATGGGCGGGCAAAGTAATGCCGCGTTGCATGACACATATCGGTCACTGCTGTGTGAGAGATGCAGAACGAGTGCCCTGACAAGTTCAAAATTGTTGCACAACACATCGAATGCTCATCCTGGATAGTAATATCGAGGCTGTGGCGCATACTGAGGTGTATCCGCAGGGTATGGAGCGGGAATCGTCACTGGCGCTGGCTGCACAGGCGCTGGAGCTCCATGAACTGGTTGTGCTTGGTATGCATATCCTGGCTGGGCCTGGTTGACATACATCACCTGTGGCATGGAGCGACCATTATTGCCAGGCCCATATGCAACGTGTCGCTCTGCTTGTGGCCTGGGAAGGTATTGTCGAGATATTGGCATGTACTGGATTGGAGCGACCTGGGCGTCCACGAAACCGTACTTGGGCGCAGCACGGCTGTCCATGACCGTTCCGTTCTGGTGAACTCTGGGATCCTTCTGCACTGTCCCTTGTGGCAACCCATACGTAGGCAAAGGCGCGGGCGCGCCATGTACAAAGGTGACTGCCTGACGTGGCTGTATCTCGGGCACATTGGGACGATCAGCGAACGGGCTCCCACGATGGTCGGCCTGCGGCTGAACATGGGTGCTTTCTTTCAGATCAGCTCCGGGTGGGCGAGAAGGAGTATGAAGAGGAGATCTGTAGTATTGCGCAGGATCGTTTGAGGACCCATTTTGGCCATGGCTGTCCAGTCGCCGGCGTTTCCCAGTGGAGTCTCGGACCGGAGACACTGGATGGGATCGGTGGCCGTTGGACGGCGCTCGTGTGTGGCCTGCAGTGGCTGAAGATATGGCCTTCCGTCGCAGATTGTCCTGTGTCTCTATGGAAGCGATGGGCTGATCCTGTGGGCCGCGACCAAATGAAGAGTCAGTACGATGTGGAGACGCTGGCATGGCATATGGCGACGCGAGCGGTTGTCCGACAACATGACCTTGCGGAGGTGGAGGGCCAGGTGCGTAATATGCTGGTGATCTCGATGGGTCTACGGACATCGGTGCCTACAGCTTTGTTAGCACATACTCGTGTCTTTCATGCTCGGAAACGAACTCTGCGATACATCCGGCCATCGATCATGATGGTTCCATCGTCGTGGGGGCTCTGTGGCACATGTACTCGCACCACAGTTCTGTATACCGTTAGCTTCATGCACCAGCCGTTCCTCGATGTGCTTACGGCTGATCAATCACATGTGCATCACGCAGCTGCTGTCTAGCAAGGCCGATCTTCTGGCGAACATCCATAAAGCGCTGTTGCATGTTGCGTGCAGGTGGTTGGTGTCGAGCGAGAAATTTTCTCGAACGCTCGTCATAACTCTCTGCGCCCAAGTCCTCAATTGCCGCAGGTTTGTGGCTGATTTCGAGGCTGGTATCGCTGGCATAGCCTTGATCTATGTCGGCGGCTGAATCCTCGTCGTCAGCTTCACTACCGCGTCGCAGCTGGCCGTTATCATTATCGTCATCGTCGATGACAATGGTCTCGCGCACAATCTCTTCCAATTCGTTGTCATCTTCGTCTTCGTTCTCACCACGCCATTCGATGAGCTTTTTCAGGCACGTGGGCTCAACTAGCGCACGAGCTTCTTTCCACTCAAACGCACGCAAGAGGCGATCATAGTCAGTATACGTATGACGAATACGGGCAATGGTTGCGAGTTGAACACGGCGCGGCAGCTCAATGGTTGAGTTCGTTCCCACACGGTGGCTTCCCTCTTCCCAGGCATGGTCGAGAATGGCCTTCAGATCTTCCTCGGGAATCCGCGGGAACAACTCCTTGATGGCTGCTCGCACCTTTTCGTTCGTCTCCTGCCCGGTTGTGGGGATATCCCAAGATAATCCAAAGCGGGCGAGGGCTCGCGCCATACGGGTGTTCTCATTCTGCGCGGCCAGATCTGCTTCCTTAATGAAATTGTCATGGACATGGACATAGCCAAGCTCCTGGCAGGCATCATCTACAACGTCAGAGCGGAAATGGTACCCAATGCGATGAATGTGGTGGGAAACTTTCTCCGGATCAACTGCGTGCTTGCTCACTGGCTTGGCCTAAGCAAAAGTGTTAGTGGCTGCGGTTTATGGATGAGAGCGCACGATGTCTTGGCTCCGGCGAATCCAGAGAATTGCGCTGAGTCCTCGTGCGCAACTTACATTGACAACGTTCACAGGCAGTCCTCTCTGTCTTGATAGTTCTTTGCAGCGATCTGCCAGGTCGGGCGTGCCCACAGGCAAGAACTGGAAGCCGTCTGGCGGATTGGTATATGTCGTCTGGTACGGTCACTGTCAGTATCCGGATGGCTTGGGAGAAGTCGTGACCACAAACGTGTAGGTCCAATTTTCGTTTTCGTGCGACGACGCGACTCTGCTCCGTCTTGTACGGCTTGTCGCGCCGCTTCTGGATGTTGCGCGCGGCGCTGGCGGGTCGCGCGCTGGGCGCCCGCGAGGTCGTCGCCGTCATGAGAGCTTGCAGCCAACAGCTATGGATTAGTAGAACATGGAGAAGGAGAGTCCCAGCCGTACACGTGCAACCTAAGAGATCCGAGCACGGTCTGTCCTGTTGGCAGTCGTGATCCCTCCCGGCGCGGTTTCCTGGCGCTGCGCGCGATCGATGTCGAGGCGTGCGCACACGCTTTGCGATCTGAGTGTCCTGCGGCCAGGCACGCGTTCACGATTGCACGGAAGAGTGACAGAAAAGTCACGCTGCAGTCCGCAGGCTTCGTGTCTACAGCAGCCCAGACGGGCGTGGACGAAGGCAAAGCAAAAGAGAGTGAGGGGGGGTCACGAGCAGGCGGCGTGCAGTGCAGGCGCCATTTCAGAACTACACCGTCGATGCTCAGGTTTGCTGTGCGCGGCGAGTTGCTGCTGTGGTGAGGAGATGAGAGGCCTGGGAAGATGGAGCGGAGCGGGACCTCGATGGGTTATGAAGAGACAGAATCAATTGCGAGGCGGACACGAAAGCAACGTGACGGCACGCCGAGCGGCTCTTCCCGAAGTTTGGCGTCCAGTCTCGACCTCACGCAGCGGCGACGTCGAACACTCACCACCACGCCCGCCCGCCCGTCTCGGATCACCACTCACCGGGCTCGCCGCCGTCATGTCTTTACTCCGCTCGCGCATGCTCACGACGCCGCGCACACATCTCCAAATCATCCCGAATCTCGCCGCTCGCGCGCATACACGACCCCTCTCCTCTACCGCCGTCCGCAGCGCCGGCGACCACGCACACGAAGACCACTATGATCCCCCGGGCGGCTGGCTGTTTGGTGTGAAGCCTGGAGAGAAGTACGAGAACGAAGGCTGGGAGAATGTATGGTTTTACGGATTCTTTGGCACCATGGCATTCGGCGTTATTGGCTACTGCTACAAGCCCGACACCAGGTGAGTCAAGATGCTGCGAGCGCCGTCTGAGTGCTCCGGTTAATCTTTTGGTAGCATACAAACATGGGCACTTGAAGAGGCACGAAGACGTTTGGAGGCGGAAGGCATTCTGGAGGACCCAGACAAGAAGCGATCATGAATGGGATAGGTGTTGGGGACCCTAGGGGCGCCTGGGGCGAGCCCAGTTGATAGAGAACGCTGCCACGGGTGCGCACATGGTGTACATATTAAGTCGAGCACATCGACAGGCAGCAGATGATCAGGTGATGCACACTGACTACGTACTCAAGCCTCATTATGCTGATTTGAGTATTCACCTAACACGAGCTACAGTGAGGTAAATGGGTGCACGACTTGTCGCTGAACCAACAGTTCGCTCATACTCGATTGCGTGTTGTTGCAGAGTCGTGAGGAGTGTTTCTCGGAATCAATCCCTCAAAGCGTCCGCGAGCCAGTACGCTGTATCTTGCATGCGCTGCCTGGCTTCTGCAGACTCGTTCCACAGACCAAGACCTTTGACTTCATCCTGTAAGACCAGATGCTCGGGGTTTAGCGAGCTCATCCTCTCGACCTCCCGAAATCGAGGTGACTTGGTTTTATTCTGTCTTTCGATAGACTTGAGAAGCAGACGCCGAAATTCAGTCGCCTGTTCAGTCAGTTCCGAGTCAACGCCTGTGCACAAGCTGAATTGTGGGAGTCTCAGAGCAAGGGACTTGCTGGGAAACCGCCGAGAGGATTTGCGCATTGAGGCGCCATCAATAGCTGGCAGGATTTCAGAATTTGACCCCGCGGGAAGGAACTGATCCTGTTCGGCCTGGATCAACTCGTCCATCTCGCTCATTTTCTGCATCACATCTCGCTCTGGCGACGGCACTCTAGAGCCTGCTGCGCGGAAAAAGAGGATAGGAGACGCAAACGGGTCAAAGTAATCTGCTGCGTTGCGGAAGAGGAGCCTTCGTGTCTCGCATATTTCGTGCGTCGACAGCCTTGACACAGTTCCTCCTCGTGGCATTTCGATATCCCCAGGTGTTGCTTCGAAGTCGACCCAGTTCAACACTGGGTTGTTGACTGCGGCTGCCACGACCGCTGCCGGCTCCTTTAGACGGCACTCTGTGAGCGCTAATGTGGATGCCAGCGTGCCCCCTAACAGCTCGCCACATACTGCAATCTTGGCCGCAGGCTCTCGACTGGATCTGCTGCTGGTGAACACATTTGTGACGACCCAGTCGTAAGCTGCAGCCACGTCGAACAATGGTCCGGGAAACTTGTGTTCTTCGCCATATCTGTAATGAACTTGGATCACGGGACAGGCCAGCGTGCTTCGCAGGGTCGTGATATTCAGGGCGTCATGTTGCGGGTCATGCAGTAATGGGCCTCGTGGCAGGAAGAGAAGTGCCGCCCGTGAGGCCTGGCCCAGGCTCGGTGTATGTGAAGACACCGGGTAGTGGATGCTGCGGGAACATCATCAACCTTCGTCTCGTACAGGTAGCGCAGCTCTTACTCCACGTCAAGGCTGCCATTGGCAACGCGCACCAGGACCCGCTCGCGTGCCGGCGCAATCGTGGCGAAGCGGTGCAGATGTGTGTGGCGCACGCCGGCGCAGCGCAGTCGTGGGTGACACAGGCATCGCAGCAACATGCCAGTTTGCACGCCGTTGCAGTCGTCGACATGGGCATGGTGGCAGCTGGCGTCGGGGAATCCTGCGCAAGCCTCACGCTACGGCGCCGAGACGAGCCAGTGCGAGCCAAGCGGCGCGCCTGTCGTTTGGACGGCGCGAATTACGTGGGCGTGCAGTCGGCATGGTCATGCCAGCAACAGATCCGCGGGAGCGTCATCACGGCGAAGTTGGCTCTATTTCTTCGCACGCGATTGCGGCCGCCGCGTGCTGCTGGTGCTGGTGACATGTACGTTTCTGCTGCGCCGTCGTTCGCTCGTTGAGGTACATTACTCGACTCGAGCCCGCCCCGGTGCCTGGTGACGCGTACCCACCGACGACTGCTCCCGCAAGACTCATTGCTCTCGCTGCCCCGCCCCGCAGTCTCGACGGCAGCGACGTGCCCGCAGCGAAGTGAGTGCGCGAATTCTTGCCCGTCCTACGCGCAGTCATGCCCGTGCAGATCGAGGTGACGCCTTCCTCGCCGCCGCTGCGACCTCCAAAGCGGAGCGATACCATCGAGAGCCAGTGTTTTGTCGACGCGCCCGAGACAGTGGAAGAGCAGGCAGAGCAGGCCGAGCTGCAGCACCAGCGCCAGCGCCAGCAGTTGCGCCGCAATGAGCCCTCCATCATGACCACGGCGTCAATGGCGTCGGTGCCGCCGCCAGGCTCCATACTCACCGGCAAGCAGGAGCACTATCTGAAACGAGAACTCATAGCCTACCAGACACAATGGGAGATCAGCGAGCTGTCGCACCCGACGGCCTTGCAGCGCTTTGGAGCGCCATTTCGATCAGATGTTGGTGAGGTCGCGCCCGAGGACTCCGAGCTACCTCTACTCCGTTACATCTTTGTGCACCATGTGCGCAATTTCCCCTTCCTCGACAAGGCAAAAGAGAAGGAGTTTTGGCAGGACAAGCTGCAGACATTCTTGGAGAGCTTCGCTAACAAACACATCTCCTCGGCCGCCGACCGACTTGAACAGACCAAGCGTGCAAAGCTGGCCCTCAAAGCGACCAAGCTGGTGGAGCTGATGATGGTTTCGGGCATCCCCACAGCTTCAGGATATGAAGAACGAATTCGCTTCGCAGAGATGGAGGTGGTGGATCGTGGGGCCAACGAGCAGGGCCTCGTGGTGAACGTGCCCGAGGGCCACGAAATCAACGGCTGGGATGTCAATGTTGCGGGTGTGCGTATCGTCAGCATGAAGAGACATGTTCGCCAGCACAAGCATGCAGAATTCATACTTCGGGTTAAGCACAAGGATGAGAAGGAGCGATATGTTGCCAGACGTTATGGCGACTTTGCAAAGATGCACAAAAAGCTACGGCTCGAGCTGCCTGGCAAGGTCTTACCTCCTCTGCCTCGCAAGAACAAGGCTCAATCGATATACAGTGGACGGGACGGTGACGACAGCGACAGTATCTCATCATTTTCCACTCAGGACACCTCCGCGCCTTCAACGTTGGCGCCGGAAGGTCCGCCTGAGTCCGGCGGTGGACTGCGTGGCTATTTGTCATCTTGGACTGGCAGCAGTAGCAATCGTCACAGTCGTAATGGTTCGCGCACCTCATTGGCGCCATCTCCACGGCCCTCGATCGATGGTCCAACGAATTCCGCAGGATCCATACCAAAGGAGCCAGTGGGTGACACAGTACTGCATCGCGAGAACCAGCGCGTGTCCTTGCGCGCGTTTCTCCGAAATTTCCTCTCCAACGAAGCCATCTCAAACTCACGTGCCATGTACGATTTCCTAACAGAGGATCCACTCATACCGAACCAGGAGGAAATGAAGGACATCCAACGACGCATCGTCATGGACGAGCGACGTCTAGAAGAGCAGCGGCAGTTCTTCGAGGTGGCCAGAGATCGAGCGCGAGAGCTGGATATCCATATGGAAAAGTTCCGCCGCAGCGTTGTGGAGAAGAATGGTCTTCGCGATCTTTTTAGCGAAATCAAGATCAAGGAAAAGATTGCCGAATTGGATCCTGAGTACAAGAAGTTTGCCGAGTGGCTTCGCATCGAGGTTGCGGCTACCTTGTATCACATGTTCCTCGCCGAAGACAACTCGCCAGAGCTATTCGCGCAAGCTAAACGGATCCACAGCCTGGTTCCGTATGGCGCGCTTAAACAGGTGATACGCTTCACAAACCCTGCAGCAGTGATGGTGAATGTACTAGACATTTTCATGGCGCAACCACTCGGAGCGAAGTCTCTACTGCAACGTATATTTGGTCTGGCTGTAGGCGACGGCATCCGCAGCTTGCAGCGCTCGATCGACACGCTCGCTGCTAAGATCGATGAACCTGCATTAACCGAGAAGATCAGAAATTACACCGAGACCTACGAGGAGGTGAAGTCAAATATCCGGCAAGAAGCGAAGGATGAACAAGTCGATCTCTTGGTCAAGGTGCTACAGAGTGAGGAGACAGAGCCCGTATTGTCCTCCGAGCAGATTGGTCGAGTGTTCAACGCCTACGTGGCTTGGGACAATGCCGTGGAGAACGTCGACGAAGAAATGCGCCAAGGAGCGGAACTGTTTGCGCGACTCAAGCAATTGCTCAAGTTGTACACCCGACAGCGTGACAAGAAGATGATGCTCGAAATGGTTGAGGAACCCAACACTCTGCGCTTGTTCCGTGACCTCTTCACCATCTTCTACGAACCCCTTGTGCGGGTTTACAAGAGCGCGAATGTCTACAGCAGCGTCACTGATTTCGCGCGCTTCGCAGATGATGCCATCCAGACCATTGAGAAAGCGCAACGGCAGGATGTCAGCGCAGATCCCAACCAGACCGTACAGAGCTTCATCGACTTGTGTGAGAGACACGAGGACGACTTGTACAAATTTATCCACGAGGTCCATCTTCACGACAACGGACTTTTTGACAAACTCATGACGTGGATCGAAGAGATCCTTGACTTCTTACGCAATGGCCCCAAAGGTGGCAAGTTGGATATGAATGCCCTGTTTGCTGGTGCCTTGGAGATGAAGCAAGTTGACAAGGACATCGCTCTCCGAGAGATCAACAGCCTGATCAAGTGGCAAACTGCACGGAAACGATGGCACTCGGACAAGACGCGGCAGAAGATGGCGTCAGGGGGTGCGGCGCAAGAGGATCCATTGGGCGGTCTGGGTTCAACATTCAAACCCAGTGATTTTGGCCTGAATGCTCAAGACCTTGCAGATATGGACCTTGCAGACGAGGACGAGGACTACTCTGACTCTGATGAGCAAGATGAAGATGATCCTATAGAGGCGGAACGCAAACGGAGGCGGCGGCGCCAGGACGTTCTCAAACGCACGGCTGGTGAACCGCTGAAGCCTGAGGTTACTGAGCTGCACAAGATGATGCCGCAGTTTTTATCCATGCTGCGGATGGTGCTAGCAGAATAGAATTTCTAGACTTTTCAGGCCACGTCGGCCTGGGCACGGTATGCATATCCTAGTCATATTTCGAGCTCCTGATGAATTCTGGATGTCAGAGCTGCATAAATTACTTCCTACTGCGTTCCTGCGCTAGCACACTTCATTTAGTACCACCCATGCCCTTCTTCTCCATGCTTTTTGTTCTTTGGGTTCAAACTCAACAAGCGCTGACCAGGTATATGTCCATTGATCGCAGATTCGAAAACTCCACCCACAGCTCGTCGTCCAACGTTTGAAAAGCTATTGTATCCTGCATCGATTCCATTGATTGCTGCCCACTCGGGAGACGTATACGGACTACTCCCATCTCCCAAATCACTCCACCGCGTGACGACAAGAGCATGTTTGAATGGAAACACTTTGTCGCTAGGGTCTTCCAGCATCTGTACCTCAACCAGGTACTCAGTCGGACATTCAGGACATCGTCTTGCAGGCCGACATTCGTCGCAACCACGCACGATGAAGTCCGGCCGAGCAGCTGAACGATCGACTTTGAATCCTCGTTGAAGTTGTTTGTGGATTGGATCAGGAGGTGACGGAACATGAGACATCATGCATTTGCAGATTTTCGTCAAATCGCCATCACGCCAGTGCGCGCAGACAGAAAAGAATGGTGTGTACTCTTCGCGATCGTAGAGGATATGGCGTTCGGCGGTCTCGGTGAGTGATTTGGCGGGGGGAGAGAAGACTTGCGAGACGACGCGAACGAGTAAGCGTTGTTCGTGGATCATGTAGCGTGTTCGATGCGTCCAGCCACTATCTTTGCATTTCCAGCGTCGGGCGAGGTTTTCGTGATTGATGCCGTAATCGGGTCCATATTTCGATGCGCGAGTCGCAAGTTGGACGAAGGCGTAAGGTAATTGGCGACCGTGTGTGAGACGAGTTCGTGGTAGGATCGATGATTTCACTGCTGGGCACATGAAGACCGGGTTCGCAACATAATCGATCTTGAGCATTTCTTTGCCTGGCAGGAGACGTTTGTGGAATTTGCCACATGGGAAGCAGATCAGCTGGTCGGGGTATCTTTGATCCATGCTGTACAAGAAAGCGTGCTTGAAGTCTCTGTTCTCGGGACTATTCAAAGCTTGCAAAGTCATT
The DNA here is from genome assembly GCA_002933655.1 of Cercospora berteroae. Classification (NCBI taxonomy): domain Eukaryota; kingdom Fungi; phylum Ascomycota; class Dothideomycetes; order Mycosphaerellales; family Mycosphaerellaceae; genus Cercospora; species Cercospora berteroae. The sequence continues at coordinate 45,094 of PNEN01000366.1, read as the reverse complement.
GGGCCGAGTTTGTGGTATAAGGTCTTGCTCGACATGGCTAAGATTACAGCTTCGATGGGAGTCAACTCCAGCGCGATGCGTTTCCATAGCTCATCTGGCAGAGAAGCTATGCGTTGCTCATGTTCGGGCGAAACGAGCATGCCTTGGCGTTTGCGTCGCCTGATATCGCGCGGATCTCTCTGCTCCTTGGTTCGGTCCAGCAAAGAGTCAGAAGAGTCATTGGTAGCTAGTCCATGCAGCATGTCTCCGTGATCGCGTTCTTTCTCTGCACGAGGTCTCCTTCGAGTGCCGGCCATGGTGGCGGGCTGGTCGCTGAAGACTGCATATTCGCGCTCGCCGAGTTCGTTGACATCGTCTGCGGGAGCAGCAGTCGGACCAGCGCCTCGTTTTCGAAGTTTCTTGCCTTCTTTCTTTCTGCGCTTCTCGACCGCGTCCTTGGTCTCGCTGTAGCTATCATCTTTCCTAAAGCTCCTTCCAAGCCGGGAGACCAGCCGGGAGGAGAAGCTGTTCGGGTTCACTGGCCGCTGATAGTCCATATTCGCCAAGCACAATCACTTCTGGGACAGTCGCGGTCAAGGATCCGCACGGATCTGGCTTGCTGTTCGCATGGTGATGCTGATGGCCCTTTTTGACTTTCTCATTTGCTTCGGCGTGCGCGTTGTCAGATGTCTCATCCCTTACTAAGAATGACGTGGCGTCATCTCCGAACGAGCCGGGCGTTGAGCACTGCCAAAGCCTCACATGCAATGTACAGACTTTCGCGATTTCATGCACCATGGGCTTGAATATTTCAGTTGCAGAACGAATTCGAGTAGAACTTGAAGATGGAAAGAAAACGCAAGAACTCGCACTGTACCACCGTTCACCCAGCAGTGAGCTTCTCCGATCACCTTACAGCAGGTCAAATTGGAGTGTAAATGGTTACTTGAGTAGAAACCATCACCTAACATGATTCCATGCAGAAAGCAGGATCGAGGAATGACGTTAGAACTAGCAGCCAGATGTGCAGATACACCGGAGCAAAGCTAGCTCTGCATCTCCAATCTCAGAATATCTGCTTCAGCACGTCCTCCGCAATCCTAAGTACAGGTTCCCCAATCTGAGAAATCATAGAGCTTTCGTGACGTTTATGCTTCGGGTTCTCGTGGCTTTTGTGCTTCGCGTCCTCGCGGCGTTCAGGCATCGGCGGTTCGTGTGCCTAGCGAACACCACGTCGTCCCTCGTGCCGACTGTGTTCTCTGCCACTCCGTGACACACTGGCCACAGTGCTGCCGTCCTCAACATCCACACTCGCGCTCCTCTTTACTTCCCTTACGTATGGGCCGTAACCATCAATGTTTCTGGTGTTCGGTGCACGCCTGAATTGCTCGCGCGATGGACTCTCGCTCAGAACGCGGTCGGGCCCGCTTGTCACGTCAGGTACTTCAGACTGGCGGTGAGTCCGAGATCGAATACGCTGCGTTGGACGCATCTCTGCACCGCGAAGCTCGTCGATGTCAGCTGCTACAGCGAAGCCTCGAAAGTCCGAAGAACTTGCATCACTGTCTGGAGGCGTAGGTGAGAAGTCTGTGCATTGTCAGCAAATGAGCCTCAAGCAATGTTGAAAACGGTTGCACTAACCCAATTTCTTAGAAAAGTGTACACGACTTGATGCGTCACTAATGCGGCGCCGGATCTCTTCAACATGGTTCTTTTCAGCTGGTGCGGTCGGAGATGCACCTGGGCCCTTCCTACGATGAAGAAATTCTGTTGCTTCCCGGAAGTACTCTGCAGCTTCATCAGGGTGTGGAATGCGTCCATGCAACGGGGTGACAGTTCGTCGTCTGTACTCATATTCACGCTCGCCCCGGTCGTCATTGTTGCCTGACCGCGAGCCTTGATTCGTACCGCTCGCTCGTGCTCTCTGCGTTCGACGATCTGCTGGCGCATCGAGATGTTGCTCTGTTAAATTCTCCGTCGCGTGACACTGGTATTGTGCGCCGGCTTCAAACTCTCCTTTGCCATCTTGGTAGCGCCAAGTATCCTCCCTCTGGTCTGCTGGCAGCTTGTTGGCCGCAGTTCTTCTTGCTTCACCCCCGAGCCAACGCGTCTTTTCGGACAGTGCCACGGATGGGTGAGCCGCTGTAGACTCCTTGGCCTTGACCTCGATTTCCTTGTCCCATGTCGAATTGCTCCTAGACTCCCGGTTACGGTCTCGCCGTGATACCTCAACTGAGATAACTTCCTGTTGAGTTTCACGGCTGAAAGGAGCGACGTTTGAGTCTTTGCTGGAGCGTTTCTTCGATGACATCCAGGGCTCGTTGACTGCGTCATCCTTCTCTTGCACGATACGGCGTTCAACTGGGACGCGGACGACTTCGACCATCCGACCATGCGCGTAAGGATCCGCGTGTGTCTCGACTCTGCGTTCCGCCTGGCGATATCGGACGACCTCTTCCCTAGCAAGCTTGCGAATCTCAGACTCGGAAAGCTGAGTAAGTTGTGGATCTGGTCTGATTTCGCGGGTCCACAACACGCGTTCCGAGCTGGTTGCACGACCCGAGGGGTCTTGCTGAGAAGTCTTGGATGGCACATAGGCGTGCACGGGGCCCGAGTCGTAGACATCGGCGGGCGGTGGAGGAGGTGGAATTTCGATGGTTTCAAAGGCAACCCGGGCAGAGCCCCTGGTCGAAATGTTCTGTGTCGAGGATGGAGGAGGTGGAGGAGGTGGCAGTGCAGGCACATAATCAGGGGCTCTAGGAGCGCGCTGCATGGTGGAGGATGTCGGGCCACGCACTTGTTTGTAGACGACGTGGTCCTTAGGTATCTCCACGGAGGCAATGTGCCGCTCTCGGTTGCGTTCGGCAGCGTGCGTAGCTTCCCTCTCAGTGTATATGACCTCGATTTCTTGCCAATCATCTGGAGTCAGCAATCGCCTCGCACGACGCTGACGGGCCTCCGTATTGGTGGTGTACTCTGCGTTTGGCACGAAGCTCGCAATACCGATCCTGATGTCGTTACTCCTACTTTCTTCAACAATCTCGACGATAGAGCCGCGCCCTTTTCTGGCGGGACTTTGACAACGTCGGCAAACGCCCGGCGGCGGTGCCATGCCGTTGATAGGAATCGGGTTCTCGCGATGGTAGCGCGCACTGCGTTGGCGCAAGCAGACGCGACAGATGTGGTAGACCGCAAGAGGAGGCACATCCGCGCCATTGGCGCCAGATGCTGCGGACCCAGGCATAATTCCTTGTGGCAGTCCGAGGAGGTGCTCCGATGATTGATGTCGCTGTGCTCTCGCCGTCTGCATCAACCGCAGACTTGGTGCGCTGGGGCGCAGGCCGGCTAAGATGCTTGTCAAGACGTAGGTGTGCTCCGGCGATGGATTTTATCAATGAGTGGCGGCCGGATTGGCAAGTTTGCTTGTTGAAGGGGTGAACGAGTTGGCAGTGCTGAAGATCAGAGGATGTGGAGTCGCAGGCAAGCAAGTGCCGTTTGTGCAGGTGAATGAAAGAAGGGGCGACTGTTGCCTCGAACTGTCGAGGTCATGGCATCGCACAACAAAGTGAAGCTCTGCAAGCGCGAAGGCAAATTCGAGTGTTTCCCCACAAGAGTGAACGAACTGCTGCATCTTGCCAGCCACCTGCATCTGCATCTGCAACGGCGCCATGTTGCCACGAACGGCGATGGTTTTCGCCATATTCACCATTAGGCATGTGAGTACGCTTGGCTCAGCACTTGAAGAGAGCGCAGAAAGGGAAAGTCGTGTAAATGACTTCTTCCACTCAATCCGCTGTGGCCCTCAATCACTTTTCTATTTGTTTCTTCATTCGCCAATGACATATGTGCAGCCTGCACTGCTCACATAAACTTCATGGCGCCTGTTTGCATCCACGTCCAGTCGACTACCGGGGCCGAAGGTTTCTTTGCGTGGGTTCGCATCGTCTGGGTAGGTGATGGTAAGCTCGCCCGCGAGAATCAGATGCGTAGTAAGGCCGGCATGTGAGTGCGGCGGATAGTGCGCATTGCTACACGATGAATAGCACTCGTTAGTGACACGTCCGTCGGCAACGGCTTGTCTACTCACGCGCCATCGGTCTGCACGCGGTCAGCATACTGCGAGTGGCGACAATGACGCACGACGCACCCAAGTGAAGACGTGCTGAAAGCCCCAACCGCGCACCTGCCGCTCTGCCTCGCTGCGGGAGAGATGCATGGCTACGTGAAATGCGAAGTGAAGTGCAAGTGAGGTGCGGTGCGGTGGCGGAAGAAAGCCCCACCGACGGCGCTCCACTTGGCGCGTGTCTGGGCATTTGCAGGTGGCAGGTGGCACGCGAGCGACTGGAGCTGCCAACGACGCTAGCTGACCGCAACACACAAACCACTTGCTTGTGAAGCAAGCGTGGCATGATGGTGGTTCGCAGCTGAGGCGCCTTCGTTTGCTGCCTCGCTCTCGTCCCACCTCACGCTCCTGCACCAACATCAACTCCCGCACTGTTGTGAACGCGTCCACCTCCATCTCTCCGCTGTCCTCTCCGCTGTCCCCTCTGCTGTCTCCATATGGCTTCCACTGCTCCTGCGCCAGCTCCATTGTCGCCGGCAATCACCGAGCGAGCGGCGGCAGCCTTCCAGCCGTCCTCGCAGCATGCCACCTTGGACGAATTTCTCGCCCACCTTACCACGCCTCAGTCTTCCGCAGCGTTGCCCATCGATGTCGATACTTCACATCCTCTATCTCACTACTTCATCTCGAGCAGCCACAACACATGTGAGTCGCGTGCTAAGTACTGCTCTTCCGAGCCTGCAATCTGATATGTCTCAGACCTTTCCGGCAATCAATTGTGGTCCAAGAGCTCCGGTGATGCCTACCAGCAAGTATTGAAGCTGGATTGTCGGTGCATTGAGATTGATCTTTGGGATGGCGATTCTCCCTCCTCTTCGGAAGCAGAAGACAACGCCAAGAAACCTGACGATGTCAACAAACTGTCTGGACTGCTGAAGAAGAAACTCAACAGACTCCGATCCCGCTCCGATCCAAAAGCAGACAACGATGATCAGCCCAAGCCCGACGATATGATGCTCATGCCGTGGAGGATGGCATCTGGGCGCTCAGAACCAGTCGTCTATCATGGCTACACGGCAACCAAGGAGGTGCCCTTTCGAAAGGTCAGGCTGGTGCATGGAACGTCTCGCTGTCGCTGACAATGCACAGGTCTGTGAGGTCGTTCGTCAGTACGCCTTTTGCCGCACCACTCTACCTCTGATTGTTAGCTTGGAAGTCCACTGCAGTCCGCCACAGCAAGAAATCGTCTGCGAGCTCATGCAGGACTACTGGGGTGAATTTTTGGTGAAACTACCGGACGGCTTCTCTGATTCAACGCCGCTACCATCGTTGGAAACCCTGCGAAAGAAAATCCTGGTCAAGGTCAAGTTTGTCCCTCCGGAGAAGGCCAAGAACAAGGACGACAACGAAGACGACTCCAGTGAGGACGAAGGCGACGCCGCGAAGAAGAGCAAAATCATTGAGAAATTGAGCACCATGGGTGTTTTCACGCGTGCCTTCCATTTCCAAAGCTTCGACCACCCGACCTCTAGCATTCCTACGCATGTCTTCTCTTTCGGCGAAAGCAAACTGCTCAAGGCTTGTGAAGAGCAACCAGACCAGCTTCTGAAACACAACCAGCACTATCTCATGCGCGCTTACCCCAAAGGTGAGATGACCAGACCATGCCCACGACGATGACGCTGATCATTCACAGGGACACGATTGAGGTCAACAAACCTGGATCCTGCTCCTTTCTGGCGCTATGGAGTTCAGATGGTCGCTTTGAATTTTCAGAAGATCAATGCCGCAAACATGCTCAACTTTGCCCAGTTCGAGTCGACGGGTGGCTATGTCTTGAAACCACACGGCTATCTGCCAACAGGCAGTGGTGACGGAGTGCAAGCACGCCGCAAATCCCTTGATCTAAGCGTGAAATTGCACGCTGCACAGGCTCTAGGCACACCCAAGGAAATCCCGAAGGCGTACGTCAAGTGTGAGTTGCACGTTGGAAGCAAAGACGAATTTGAGAAAAACAAGATCGCGAAAGGAGGGAAGAATAAGGGTGGTGAGTGGAAGCACAAAAGTGGAGTCATTGAATCCCGGGATCCCGAGTACGATGAGATGTTGGAGTTCCGAGGGGTGCACGGCATCGTGCCCGAGTTGTCTTTTTTCCGGTAAGTGCAATTCCGGTCTGCCAGGTCCCGCTGAGTCCTTCTACACCGCTCCACAGCCTGCGCTCCGATGTGCCGCCCATGCAGTCGCTCCCCCGATACCAGAACTGCAGACTGTGCGCAACGCAGCATTTTCATCGACGACAATCATCTGCTCAGCAGCCGTTCGGGATCCGCGCTTCATATTTGCCTCACTGGATGTGTCAGGAGACCCTCTTGGACTTGACTTGGGAGGACTGTTGTCTTGCGGGCCACGCAGCTGTGAGCCAAGAACATAGCATCACGAGCTTCCTGCGGGACGGAAGCCGACAGCGTGGAACATACTGATATGCGCCGGGTTCGTGTGAATCCCGAACAAACGGGAGGGGAACGCGGCATCTAGGTCCAGTGCACCGGTAACCAGCATGCGTGCAGCATCGGGAGCTGGGTTCCCCATGGCAGGCTCCTGGAACTTGATCCGTTTCGTTCAGGGACAAATTCGGAAGGAAACAAGACTGACATGTGGGCAGATTGAAGGTCATGGATGATGTTTCCTATCAAAAGGATGACCTACTTGGCTGGGCGTGCTATCGATTGGGTGAGAGCATTACAACACAATCTCTATTCGACATATTCGCTAACACTCATCAGACCGCCTGCCGAACGGCCCCATTCTGGTTCACCTACGCGGCGAGGACTACAAGCCCAACGGTGCGAGGCTACTACTCTCGGTTACCGCGCAGTGGACCGAGTAGTCGGCTTGCGCAACACTGTGCTCTTCTCAACATGCGCTTTTTGTTTCCTAAGCTCCTGGATGCATGGTGCACGAGGCGTTCCGCAACATCACGGTTGCCGGGAATTGCCAACGCATGGCCATCTGATCAATGTTGCAGTACCCTCGCACTGCAGTTCCAACTGCCGGGTTTGCGTTCGGCGCCTGCTCCTGCTAACGATGCAGAATGATCTGCGTAGGTCTCTATTCGGCTGCGGGTCGCGACATGCAGTGGAGACCGCTTCTCAGTCGTCGCCGTCACATTGTTCGGTTGCTGATGTTGCACGTCGAGTGACTTTGAGCATCCGTTGATCAGGCCAAACGTTACTGAGCTGAGCAAAGCGATACAGGACAGCAATGCGACAGAATGCGACAGCGGAAAAATACATGGAAGCAATGCAAAGTCGCACATCCTATACCTGTAAGCTCGTTATACAGCTCCGACGTCGCTGCGCACTGCGCAATCGTGACTCTGGCTCGTGAAACAAAGCTTCGGCAGTCAACATTTTGATTTTATGGAATCTGAACAATATTCTGATCCGAGCTGGGATGAAGTCGCAATCTGACTCTTGTGTTTCTCTTTGCAGACAGAATTGCCGGGGTTTGACAGGGATGTGTCGTCGTCCGCATGAAGAATGCACACATCACAAAATCTTCCCGTGTCTCGACTCGACCTAGCGACCATCATCGAGCCGTCCATCATCGTGCAACGCTCAACGTGTGCACTTCGGAGCTGCCGGGCGCCTCGCTGTCGTCTTCACTGGCGCTCATCGGTGGCCCATCAACCGTACTCTGTGAGCAGCATTTTGCGACCTATTTTCCCGACGGATCCCGACTTTCCAGATCCCTGCAATTCGAGACATCGAATCAATGCCAGAATGCTTGGCTGATGAGCGAGACTGCCTCATGCTGAACCCGGTCATCGGACCGGTAGCCAGCAAGAGAAGCCGCATCTTAGCACGGCAGTCTTCTGCTTGCGACAAATAATATTCTGTTCCGCACGGCGGCATTGACGTGTCGTCCATGGCAGGCCCTGTTTCACCGATCACAACTGCCTGGTCACCGGATGCTGCCATTGGCAGGAAGCAGCTCAAGATATGGGTTCCCGGTACGAAGGTTTCTGCCCTTTGCCATGCTTTTGCTTGGCTTCAGTATTCACTCCATTATCACGAATGCAGTGGAGAAGTCTCAGATCTGGAGGCGGTAGTTCGTGATCGGACACAGACACACGGACTTAACGTGCAATAGATCACTCGGCTTCTGGAAATTCTCTCGCGCATCGTGCAACTCATGTCGCACATTCATTGACAACTATGGAGATCAGAAGCAAGCTCCCTAGGTTTCGCGGCTTCCGTGTCCGAGCTAGCACTGTCCGGGGGTTCACCGCATAATATGGCCTGCCCGCTGAACCTGCTCTTTCGTACAGGCAATTGGGCACAGGTCACAACATGAGCATGAGTGAGTATCTCACTTGGAGTATGCTGCTGGGTTAGTGTCACCTCGCAAAACCAGGTAGGCTTGTACCTGGTTCTCATATCGGATGCAGTCTTTGCAGAACTGCTGGACAAAGGTTATAAGTCAAGCCGCCTTTGCTCCTTCCTGGATTTCTTCTCGTCTCTGCAGGGCAAAGATTTAATACTCATTCCATCGTCCATTGGAGAACGTCTCCGAATCATCATCCAATCGCCTTGTCTCATCACTCTGCCTCATCGCTCAGCCTACTGCAAGCCTTCCCCTTCTGGCAATTCGATCGACACATCACGACAAAAAGTCCATCTCGCAGTTACGCACGTCAAGCCATTGGCAAACACGTCTCGTTCACGGTACTCCGTAAATCAATAATCACACACGTACACCATGACCTACACGGCCAAACGCTACGAGACGCTCAAGCGTCTGGGAATCGAGCAACTCCCACCTCTTCACGCCTGCTCATCGAACGAGAGCGATACGAGCGACAACACTGTCGACATCATCAACCCACTCACATCGACGATGCCCATTCGTGAACGTCCGGTAAGCAAGAGTGTCATTTCCCGACAGTCTCATCAGTCAGATAAATTGTTCAAATGACGGGAAGTGCTGACGATAGATTTTCCGCACGAACAGGTTCCAGGCCGCAGGTGTCCCACCTGTGCGGCTCGTGGGGCAACGGTGTGGGTCATCCCCGGCAAGCGCTGTCCATCATGCGGCACTGAGGTCTGATCGATCAAAAGAGAGAGATAGCGTGAGAGATCTTGTCTTCTCGCGCATCTCGAGGGAATTGTCTTTGGGGAGCCATCGCATGTACATTTCTATGCATGCAATCACGCACGATGGTCATGTTCGGTTGACGTGGTGGCGTACGGGTTATCTGTATCTTTTGAAACGAGCGGGGAGTTGGGGAAACTTGCGGTCTGAAGCAGATGGAAATTTCTTGGTTACTGGCAAGGCATTGCGCATGCACTTGCTTCTCCACGGGAATTGAATGGCAGGAGCAATAAAGGCGTGATGGCATTGCTCATTTCTGTTCTCTTCACCATCAGCGTTCTTGGCGTAGCGAGCGAGCGCAACGAAAAGTTTTCTGTATGATATCGATAGGTCAAACATGCTGGGCGGTGCATGAGACTTGGGATAATTAATCAACTTGGATCACTGGTCTAAACAGCAAACCCAAATTCGTCTTTGCCTTCTTCGTTGCAAAGTCAAAAAACATGGCTTGGAAAGAGAGAGGCGAGAGTTCAGTTCCCCGGCAGGGATGTCATGCATGAATGATCATGGGGCATGGGCAAGGATGTGCTTGGACCCATTGGAGACTTGCACAGCTTGGGTTTTGATGTCACGCGTAGATCGCCAATCTCGGCGTGCTGTTGCTGGTGCGGCTGGCTGACTTTACATTGATGAGCTTCTGTGCTTCGCCAAGTTGAGGACTTTTGAGATACATAGCATGTATTATCACGACGATTGTATCTGCCGGTTCTTTCAGCAAGCGACTGACGTATGTTTCGCCCCCAATGTAATTTGTTGTCGAACCATCGCCTGATCGCGCGTATCTGTCTGCTCACATCGAGCTGAACGCTCTGTGCCTCTGAGGCCATGCTCAGTGGCATCATGCTTGATGCAATTTTGTCGCTCGCCACTTGCAATTGAGATGAACAAAAGTCTCAAAACGTCTGCGACTCCGAATTCGCATGACCATTGACAGCGACGGAGCATCAGTAGACACTCCCGACTCCGAATCAACAACGGCTATCATGTCGGAACCCAACTGAGCCTCAACCACACAGGAAGATATCCTCAGCGACCTGCCATCCGTAGGCATGCTTCAGACGTCTGCCGAAAGTTCGGACCATGGCTTTTGGGATTTTGGCACCTTTGCGAACCTCCTTCGGCTGATGGAAAGAGATGGATCTCTGCAGATCCAGCTTGCCGGAAGTTTGAACGCCGGCATCTGTCTCAACGACTTCACCTTTCGGTACAGGGTTGAATGCCCAGGCGCTCCCATATAGCTTGACAGGCTGTAGGCCGATGGCGTTGAATGCGAACAACAAGTCATCCCAAGGTACTTCGAAACGTTGTTGCGCTGCAGCAGACGGCGAGGGCAGAAGTGCCGTAAAGACCTTGAATGCCCTCTTAGGGATTGTGACCTTCTCCGGCGGTGCTCCAGCTTGTGCCACCTCATGCAGATCATCGTCAGCTAAGATCCGACGAGGATCGGGAGCGGCGGGTGTGCCATGAGTTTTGACTTTGCTCTTGACAGGGGTTCGCACGAATTCCTTCTTCGGTATTGGCAAGTCGAGATAGTTCGGGTGATGAACGTTGCCGTCCAGCTCAGCGACAACTCCCTTTTGATCGTCGCTGTGGACGGCGTGTGACGGCGAGGACACGAGTGTTTCCGAGACCTCACTCCAAGGTTGCGTCCTGTGAATTTCTCTGGTGGTTCTTGCTCTGTTCTTCAAAACTTTGGTAAGGCTGATGCCTGCCGAGCGTGTTACAGCCGCTTCGAATGACTTCCAGAAGATATCGAGTTTCCTCTCTGCTCGAACCATTTGGTCGACAGTGGCCTTGGTAGGCCGCTTCTCTGCCACTGCTGGGTAGTCAGTCATATCCCGATCGCTCGGCTCGAACTTCAAGATCGTGTTGTGGCTCGTGGCTGCACTGATGCCATAGTGCATCTTGTTCACCAGAACCCGCGTCTTATCCACCGTCTTTGCCACATCTTTGCGGCATGCCAACAACGTAGCCTTATTCTCGTCGAACCAAGGAGCAAGTGCATCGATGCACTTGATTTCGGAGACCAGTGCCAGATCTGCGAACTGAGATGCAATCCATGGATCTATAAGGCTTGCTGCTTCGGTGTCGGTCTCAAACATCTAGCTTCGGAGTCAGTGAACCCTGGATTCAGTGGTCTCGTAATAAGACTCACGTATTGAATTTCTTGAACAAGGCCGTGGAGACCGTGCAGCTCGCGCTGGTGCTCATTGTGGATCGAGAAAAACAACGTATCGAGCCGTCTCTCGCAGCTGGTTGCCTTCAATTGCAGGATCCATCGGCCGCTCGCAGGCGAGGCAGAATCCTCAAGTTCGAACCTATACCTGTTCCTGAGCCGTGGACTAGTTTGCAGTCCTCCGTACAGCATGGAGATCGGTATCATCATGAGTCGTGTGAGTACCTCATGCATAGCGGCCCATTTTTCTTCGTCTTGTCTTGCCAAGCGGACAGTCTTGTCGTTTGCCCGAGCCAGCTGGACGTCGATTGAGGCCATCGAGCTCAGTCGTTTGGCGATGTCATCCCAAAAGACGAAGACAAGATAGGCGTTGGTCAACATCTTGTTGAGGGCAGTCGGCCAGTCGCTACGACAGCCGAATTCAGTCTCGCCGTCATGCTCACGATATTCTCGTAAAGATGCTGCGAAATATCCAGGATCCTCTTTGAGAAGCCAGATATGATCCTCCGATGTCTCACAGCGACTGTCGACCAGCATCTGCAGACGCTTGAGATCGAGCATCTGGGGAACACGATACGGGGCTTCCAGGGAGTGAGTACTCATCGACGGGTACTCATCCAGCCCGGACGACCCTGGCATCTTCGTTGGCTCCGGAGCTGAAGGCGCCAAGAAGAACATCGTTGGGCGTATGTCATGCAAAATCAGCTTGACACATTCGAGCAGGAATTTGTACGTGCGTTGAAGGAGTTCAAGCGAGAGGAGACCTTCATTTGAGCGTCGCAAATACCTGTATAATCATATTGGTTTAGTATTCGTACTATGCGCGTGAGCGGAAAGACTGACTTGTATTGGGAGGTCTTCAGCGATATCGCGTGATGCTTGACAAGCTTGCCGTAGCGTTGTGGAGAGTGCCTGTCCTCGAACAGCATACCGGCATCGTCTTCGTCATGGTCTTCGAGATAGTGCTCTGAGCAACAGTAGTCCTCAAAAACGTCGGCGAAGTCGAATCCTCGATCCCACCCGCTACCAAGATGTCTAAAAGAGTGTCAGGTACGCAGAGCAGCATGCCATAGCAAAAATCACTTACGCTGCGTTTACGTCCGCCAGTCGAAAAGTGTCGGGCAGGTTGCGACCACGGGATTTGATGAAAAGGAGCAAGAGATTGCGCTTCAAGAGATCCTCAAGGTTGATATATGGCCACAGGTACGCCTCTGGGAGGCACGGAACCCGCTTCTTGTTGGAGCGCAAGTTCTTGAAATCAGGACGATGCCCGGCGGACATGTTGGGCCAGGCACCAAGAAGGATTCGCCGGCGCTGGGTCACGCTCTTTTTGCTGCGCAGAGGTCAGCCATGTCCACGGAGCCGATGGCTCTGGGGCGACACGCACATCCATCGCTTCTGGATCGTGCCCTCGTATCGCTTCACGATCGCGTTCAGTTTCGTCCAGTCTTTGAAGATGGACGCGGAGAAGCGTTTCGTGGCGCGCTCGATTTCCCCATCGCTGAGACTTGCGGGGATGGGCAAGTCTGGGAGGCGTCAGTTCAAAGGGCCGAGAGAGAAGTGTTGACGAGCGACGCACCGGTGCCTTTGTTGAAGCGGCAGCATTTGCATGGCACCCACTCGTTGCCATCGATTTCTTCGAAGGTGACGGAGACGTATTCCGCCATCTTCTCACGCGTGGCGAGCAGTCTGAGCTGCTTCCGATGTGGGTGGAGTGAAGCAGAGAGCACGCTCAGTCGTATGTTGTTTGCGGGAGAGGAGAGGCTTGTCGTTGGTGGGGCGTGCCTGCCTCTGCAGTGCAGGCTTCCACTCCCGCACGAGACGCCGCCGCATCGTGTCGTACACGCGTTTGCTGCCCGCGCCGCGGTCGCGCTCCCCTCGAAACACTCTATGGCCGTCAGCAGTATTCCGCCCCATGTGCTTCACTGCTTCACGAACGTCTCTAGCGAAAGACCACCGCCCAGAAGCCTGCTTTGGTCGCGGCAAAGATGTGCTAAAATTGTGTCATTACTCGTTATATGGAGTCAGCCATTCAACGCCGTCCGGTCGCCCTTATCTCGCTACTGCAATGAGCGGCGACGTGGTGCTAGTCTTCGTAGGTCTCCATACTTCCGCGAGGATCCATGATTGTATCGTCTCATCATGCAAACCGAACGCCTAGGTGTGCTCATGTGCCACTGTTCTTCTCAGAAAATGTCAAATTCCCATCCTCCACCCATGCCTCGTTCAAATCATCACCGGGCGTCTCGCCGCGAACTCCGGTAGTAGTCCATGTAGTAGTCCTCCAGAAGACGTTCCTAACGTCGTCCGCCACCACTGCCACCACCGCTGCCCATCTTACGGATTTGCGCCAACACAATGGGAGTCAGGATGGGCGCAATCGTCGTCCAGTGCTCTTTTCCCTTCTCCACCCATGGTCCAATGTCGTACTTGCCAATCTTGATACTGGGCGGTGGCTTGTCCCGGCCGTCACGACCACCTCGCCTGTCTCGTGATCTGTCACTGTACCTGTCGTGGTCGTCGTAATCATCTCGCCTCCTCCTGCTGCCGTCACGGCGCCGTGCTGGTGCGCGGTCATTGTAATCGTCGTCGCGGCGTCTGCGAGGGGGCCGGTCTGAATAATATGGGTCGTCGTCATAGTCGCGCGGAGGACGTCCACCGTGTCCATCGGCACTTCGTCCCCGGCGGCGACGTGGGCGGTAGTCGTCTTCGTCCGAATAATCGTCATATTCACGACGTGGCCGAGGGCGTCGCTCACTCTTCTGCCGAGATGGGATGGGGTCGGCGCCGTACTCTACGGGAGGTGGCCGATCGCCTCGTCTGCGTGGAGGGTAGTCGTCGTCGTACGGTGGACGCTCGTCGCGATCTCGTCTTCGCCGCGGCGGACCATCATCGTAGCCGCCGCGCGTGGTGCCTGAGATAGCGCTGTCGGGCGGAGGGTAGTCGTTTCTCTTGGAACGCCGTGGGCGGTCATCATATGCCGAGTCGTCGTTGGAGCGCGGCATCTTGCTGCGTGGAGTGTACTTGGAGCTCTTGTGATGCTCGCCCTCGTCGGACTCGTAGCCGTCTCGCAGGTCGCGGAACTGCTTATCGCGGGGTCCGTTCTTAGCCTCGAGATCGGGAGCGCGACCGCCCAGATAAGAAGCCTCGTCGGGGAACTGAGGGCGTTCGTCGGGGTTCAGACGACTGCGCGAGCCTTCTCTCTTGAGAGCAGGTTTGAGGGTGGCGCCAAGCGGCGGGAGAGGTATGTGGGCGGGTGGATCAGAAGATGCGTCGAGGCCGTTGTGCGGAGGCGCAGCATATCGGCGACCACGAACGTCAGGGCCCGCTTCGTCTGTCGGTCCGCGGTAGTCGGGGTATGGCGCGGCAGACATGCTGCTGCTGGTATCGCTACTGCTAGTGCTGCTGGAACTGCTGCTGCTGCTGTCGCGCAGGAGAAGGGCGGTGGCGGTGGCGGCGGAGGAGGAGCGAGGGAAGTTCATAGGCCATCAGCTGATGGCGCATGTGCCGTGAGGTGAGCCGTTTCGAGCGTGCCTGGGTGGTGCTGCACGATGATGTGCCTCCGCCAGCGTCAACCCAGCCACCTCGAAGCCAGCGGTGCCTTGCTCTTTGCCTTCACGCCGCACGCACCGCTCCATTTCGCAAAGACACTGTTGGCGCATGCCTCATTCACCTGGCGCGCCGGACCACGCACACCTCGCCACGCACGTCTCGTCATCCGCCAGCGCTGCCTGACGCCTCCCGCACGAGCACGCGAGCTGAAACGCAAAATACTGCCCGACGCACAGCTCATCATCTGATGCATGGATTGCCCCGGCTCACGGGGTCATGGCTGTTTCTGATGCATCGCCCATCACACTTCCGTGCCCGCCGCGACCGCTACAGACGCGCCTCCGCCCTCTCCGCCGACCTCCTCGCCGCCCGTGTGAGATCGAGATGCATGCGACACCAAGGATCGGCGCCGGCTGCTCGGACGGCCGATACACACGGGCCCAGCTGACCACAGCAGCCATCTGAGGCCTCAGGCAGCATCATTGGTATTCACTGCAGTACATCCACATCCACATCCACCCTGTCGACCATCTCTTTTCTGCAGCATATGCCAATGCACTCACACTGCGCCAAATGCCCTACTGTAGACTGTACGGATTCGACGACGTTCAATCGCCCGTTCTACTCCTTCAAATCGCAACAATGGGCGACGCAGCTGCGCTGGAGCCGGGCTCTGCTTTGTCCAATGCTCAAGACACCGGAAACGGTAGGCAGAATGCATCGATCAATCACGATTTCTTTATTCTCACAAACTATACCTAATATCCAGCTGCAAGCTCAACCTCATTATCCACAGTACAGTCACCGCTTGCTTCGTGTGCAGCAAATGGTTCAATACCGCCTTGCATCGCCAGACTCGTCGTCGCAGACTTCAGAGGAATCCACACAAGAAATTGGCATTTACCATCTTGCTGAGCATGAGTCCACCTATGGCATACCCGACAAGTTGTTCGCATCGTCATCGTCTGCCATAGACAGTAATGGGGTGGATTGGACACTCTCCTTTCCCATCACTCCTCACCGTCCCGTTGGTACCGAACTACGATCTCACCTAGTGCAGACGCCTTTGCCAAAGCCTCCGCTGCCCGGCAGCTGGCCACAGACCCCAAAGGTATCCCCTCCTCCAACTTCGCCTAGCGGCTCTCTCACCCTCAATCGTCCCACACCCAGGCCTCCAGGAGCTTTCCCGCCAACCACTCCCTATGCGAACAGGATCGCTCCAGCACAAGATAGCCCAGATGTGACAGAAGCTCTTGTTCCAGGAAGTGTAGTACCATCGCAATCTACATGGCTCGCAAAGCGAAGACGGTTCAGGCCAAATGGGAAATCGTACAAATCGACAGGATCAAAAGTCGTGATGGCTCCTGTGGGTGTTCCTACTAGTCCTCAAAAACACGGCATTGAGCGTAGTTGGATCACATGGTACCACGATGGCTCCACTCGCAATTTCATCCCAGCAGTGGCTACTGAAATTGTTGGAAGAGCCGAGGACGTGGACTGGGACGGTATCATGTACCTCTTGCAAACAACGAATCATCCTCATATCATCAGGCTGCTCGATGGCAGTCACCTGCCCAAACGAGATCCATTGACTGGACAGTTCGTGCGCTACCCGCCCGGCCCGGAAGGAAATTTTGTCGAAAAGTCGGCCACAGATCTGGGGAATCTGGCGGGATGGGACGAGAAACAGTGGAAGAAGCAACGACGACGATGGCGGGACGGACGCTTCTCCACCGATCTTACAGTAATGCCCGGTTTCTTCCCGCATCCATTTCTAGTCTGGGAGCGCATGGACGGCAGGCACCTTGGCGTCACATTGACAAAGCGTCCGGATGGTGTCGAGGAGGAGTTTGTGTGGTACTTTCTCGTCTCTCTCTTGGATGCGGTGCGCTGGCTCCATCATGGCCTTCCCGAGCGATTACGGCCTGAGGATGACGGGAGGCCCGTGGTGCACAACAATATCAATCCCGATAGTATCTGGTTGAATCGCCCTTGGAAGAGGGAGCTTCGCTACGGCACTCTCAAACTTGGCGATTTCTCACGTTCAATAGTGCTCGATCCCATTTCTACCAACTCACTCAATTCCAGAGTGCGCGATGAGAGGTTCCAATCCGTTTCGCAAAAGAGGCACCCTCAGCAAGAAAATTTTGAGGCTCCAGAACTGTCATGGCTGCTTGACACTGACCCTGGAAAGGATGCAGGCGATTTTGGGGTACAGAGCTCTACAAGCTGCCACCCAGTGGGTGGAAAAAGTGACATCTGGAGCATAGGTGCTGTCGCAGTGGCCCTCATGGGCGGCATATGGATCGATCCTGGCGATTCAACACTGCTGCGATGGTCAGGCATAACAAGGGAACGAGCATTTGTCCTCCAGACACTCCAGCTCTACAAGCTTGGCGGCAAGAGATGGGATATTACACTCTTGCCACAGAACTATTCGCGGACTCTGAGAGCAGTGCTCGAGAGACTGCTGACCCTAGACCCAAAACGCAGGCCAGATGCGATAGAAGCGTTGGCCTTGGTAAGGAAGGGATAGGAGAAGTGGTCGACAGAGCGTGTGCCCTCACAACATGAGGATAACACTGAAGATGGTATCGAGAGCGACAACGGAGCGGGTAATGACGACGATGATGAGAATTCGGGCAGCCCTTTGCGTCGACCTCCGGTGGATCATTTCAAAGTAACGCAGGCGATGAAGCGTTCTTCTTCCGGTTTTAGAAGAGCTGGAGTAGAAGATGTCGACGATGGTGAAGACTCGAGTGAAAATAGCAGGTCCGCTAAGAAGAGGAAGGCTAGCGAGCCGCAAACGACATATGAACAGCGACCGAATACACTTGCACAGAGTCCGCCCCTGCAGCGAAACGGCGTTACCAGCCCATCTCGTGCAGCTACCTCTTCTGCAGGTCAGGGAAATGGTTCTCAGAATGGTCCAACGCCCTCGTTGAAACCTTCTCGTCGCGCTGCCACTCCGCACCCGGGTCAGAAGAAGAGCGTGTCGTTTAATCCAAACCAACAATACGGACCACAGGGCCCGCAACGAGAGTCGACTTTGTCGCCCCAACTCAGCCCCAATTCGGACACATCTGACGCTATTTTGCAGCCAAGGAATGTACAGAAACCGGCTCAGAAAGGCTCGGCCCTAGTACGTCGGCCAACGTACGACCGGACGCATAATGCTTTTGGCGTCACGAAGCGCAGAAGTTCCGCCCTCGCTCCGAGACCGGTAGGAGTTGCAGAGCATGACGGCTCCCGTGTGTTGTCTCCCAGAGATGTCACGTCCAAGCCGCTTCGGAAAGACCAGGTCGCCGCACCTCGAGGTCTCCCAAAGAATCAAACGTGGAAGGCAACAGACCGAATCGAATTTGCAGCCCCTTGGAGTGCCCAAGGTCCCACGCTACGTCCGAGACGCCCGTCTTCTTCTCTGCGCCGAGCTGAGCTTGACGCTGCAAGCGTTGAAAGCTCCGCCACCGAAGAGCTGCCCAAGAGCTGGTGTGTGGTATCATGAGAGCAAAGTTGCCGATTATAAGCCTACAAAGTAGTGCATTGAATGATTGTAGTGAAAGCAGCGCCTCGTCTTTGTTACATCTTCAAGCACATAATCACAGCATTATTTCATACCTTACAAATGACTGTCCCTACCAGCACTGGGATCAACCTCAAGATCTCTCAACTCTCTCTTCGGCGCCGTACTTTCATGCGCTCCCTTCCACTTCACGTTAGGATCCTTCCATGCCCAAGCACGATCCCTCTCATCCCCATTTCCTTTCCCACTCAGCACATTCACCATATACTTGCCAATAATCGGTAAAAACTTATAACTATGAAACGACCCTCCTGTAGCAAAATAGAGATTCTTCAACCTCGCATTGGGATGTTGACAAAGCAGCCAATCTTGAGTAGGAGTATATGCGTCCCAGCATAAACGCCAGTAATCCGGTTCTTTCTGCGAGAACATGGGCATGACTTTTGTACTCACGTCCCTGATTGCTTCGCGTTTGAGGTTCTCTGGAACGATGTGCTGATCGCGTTCTGGTGGGACGGAGATTTTGTGGCCTGAAGGTGTTTGGGTAGTGTTCCTGAATGTGTTGGAGTTTGTGTACTTCAGAAGGCAATTCTCCTTTGGGGGTGGAATGACTTCTCCATTCTCGCCGTATACCACGACGGGCATTTTGCTGAGTTGATTCATCTCCGATGGGGACATTTTGTAGTGGACGACTCCTACTCCTGCGGCACTGACTTGCCGTTCTACACGATGGTCTTCTGTGATCTTGAGCTGGTCTTCGATTGGAGACATCAGGCTACTAGTCCACGCGCCGGTCGCAAGCACGATTGTGTCTGCAGTGAGGATGCAACCATCTTCCGTATGAATGCCTTTGACACTGGAGTCATAGTTCAAGACGATACTGTCCACTGTGCCAGTCACATACTTCACACCTTTAGATATTGCCGCATTCATAATGCTCGCCGTCGCCGCAGAAGCATCACACCATCCTGCTTCAGGATTCCAATAGGCCTTACTGAATCCCCGCAGATCTGTGCCTTCCAAGATACCATTCCAGTGATCATTGAGCTTTTCCAACGCAATATCTTCAGTCGGATCATGCCCTCTATCACGGAAAACACTTCGAATCCGGTCTGCCAAATCGCTTCCTTCCCGATCCAGCATGACCCAGCCTGTTTTATGATAGTAGTCCCGCAACTCTGGCCATTATGCCCAAGCTGTCATGGCCTCGTAGGCGAGATTTGCGTAGAAAGCGCTGCTGTAATCCGCACGAATGATCTTGTTGATATCGGTGCTTGCTGCGGGATCTGGAGACGGCGGGGTCTGATCGATGACTGTGATTCTGGAGGCATCTTGGAGCTGAGAGGCCAGATGATATGCTGTCGAGGCACCGAATACGCCAGCTCCGACGATAAGAATCGTCTTTTCTTCTTGTGAGGTAGCCATGGCGGATGCGAGTGAGTATCAAAGCTGTACATCAATTTAGTAGCAAAGTATTAGGAGGAAGAAGCTGCAGCTTGTGGTATCTCAGAAAGCTTCACTAAGGAAGCCACCATCCCTGCAGCTGCCTTATTTTGGGGGATCAAATACAATATGTTCAACTCAAATCAACACGCAAAAAGATGGCTTCGCAATATGAACAACGTGCCAATTCGTACATAACACGGTTGGAGAAGTGGATAGCAAGTAGTGAACAGTGAATGGCTTGTGGCACGGGCCGAAACGTCACGTGCAAGAAAAATTGATTTACTCATCACCGCCCTTGTACTTCCACCTCTATTAGCACATTAGGAGGTCCAAAAGTGATCGCAACTAAAGTCTTTTGAAGCAAAAAGATGTGATTGATCGCTCTCCATCAGGCTGCGCAGGCTGTTAGTTATTTTCCCGTGTTCTTACCAGCTCCATAGGCGCTACTCACGAATCGAACCCTGGTCTCCCGCGCTTGAAATCTGTTCAGTGACAAGCGGAAATCTGTTGCACGAATGAGATTCACTGCGTATTACTAATCGTTATTGAAGACCTACCATGACCACTAGACCAATGAAGACGACTAGCTTGATAGAGTACGATATTCCAAAACAAATATGATACTTGTAATCTATGCACCTACGCATTGCTGCCTAGCGCAAACCGACTTCCGAAAATAGTGTGCCGGATTTGTGCAAGTTCGGAAATGCGAAATTCCGGTCTTCGACCTGTTGAGCTGCACGACAATTAATTCGAGGCAAGCCTATCGTCTCTCCCTGCTAGATATGTCCACAACAATCTCTTCTAGTACGCTGCGTTGCTATTCGTAGAGATGCTAGGCCGCACTCGCAGTAATCTAGTCTGTCGCCTTTATTCAGGCAGATTCTACTAGTCTTTGGATTAGCGTAGAGCTTTTGACAAACCACAACCTGCATAACGCGATCGTGTTTCTCCCATTACGCTGTCAATTGTAGTAATCGACGCGCGGGGACGGAGCCGACAATGTCGAACTCGAATTCCCGATCTCTATCTGCTCGTTCCCTAGCAGCGGTAATGTATATAGTGCTAATCATCAACTAGTCGCAATTTGCCATGCGTGTGGCAGAGCTGTATTACGTAACCTGCTGCTTCAATTAGGAACAAGGTGTACTAACCGAGACGTGTTAGTTAACGCTCCTGCGAGGCTGGCACGTCTGCGCCTATAAGCCTAGCCCACCAACCGAAGCCTATAGTCGCTACACTTCTGGAATTAATGCTCCTGCTAGTCCGCTCTGCGGACAGTAGAAAGCGTTTCAAACATGCTTTGGCTAACTGATTTCACAGTAATGGAGGTCAGAGGTGACCTGTGGCTTTGGGCAACTTCTTTATTGAAGTATAGTACAATGTACGAGATGACTTCAGTGCTACACGTGGGGGCGGGCTCAGAGGTTCAATACTACTTCCGCGATGTGTTGATGGTCACGCGTATTAAGATGGTTGATGTTGAGAAAGGCGCCGCTAAGAAAAAGGGCCCACATCGTGGAATTTTGATTGGTCTAAAAGCTACAGAAGCTGAGTTGTGCGTCAGGCTCGAACATACGAAGCGGCTGGTTATCGAGATGACTGCAAACCCAAATATAGAGTCCTTGCGTCCATGCATTCAAAGGCATATACACAGAATGAATCCGTGCCGCTTCAAAATTGGCAGCTTATCGCACCAACACAACGGCAGAATATGCCAAGACTGTCTCCGGCGCCTAAAGCCTGTACGTAGATCAATGCTGGGTCAGCCCTTGGCGGAGTTCCGCAGTAACTACTGTAGACGCGCTGGTACTACTGCACGTTCATCACTGCTAGGCGCCCTGTCATCACAGAGTGACTTCTCTTTAGGACCTATCATAGATGGAGGATCAACTTGAATCAGTGATTGTGCTGCATATACAGCTGGCTCAGGGCGACGTCCGGCGCGCAGACAAAGCTTAGCAAAACCTACCTCCACTTTTAAATATCAAGTTTGTCACGATGTCACGATTCGCACACTTAAGCGCAACGATTCTCAAATGATAGACAAGTTCTTCTCGACCATTTACTTTCCTTGAGAAGAGCCACAATCGGATTCCCTTCTATATCCTGCCCACGGATCGGCCAAGAGGTAAAGCGCTGCCTACACAGCCTTCCAAAGTTTCTGTTCTGAATTGCAGCCAAAACTGAGTAGTATACCAGCAGTACCACGTGGAAGCTTGCTGGCTGCCAGAATCCCTTCCTAATCGAATACAAATCATGTCGGCTGGCGATGTCCTAGCTGTCGTGACTATCCTCATCAGTCTGGGGAATAGTATTCACGAACGAATTGAAGCCATGAAACACTATGGCAACGATTTTCTGCTGCTTACCATACAGCTTAAGGCCCTATCGAACATTTTCGAGGGATCAGAGAAAGACGCCACCTTGGCCTGTTCGTCAGAGTTCGTGAAAATGCTGGATATCTTGAAGAGTATTCAAGAGTCGTACAACAAGTGTGCAAGAGTCCTAGGCGTCGAAGCCGCTAGTGTGACATCTGCGACACAGAACACCGCGAGAAATGGCAGAAGCTTCGCTAGGCAGGTGGTACTCTTCGCTCGTATTCCCAGCATTCTTGCAGATATTCGGGACAAAGCCGAACAACTTCAGAAGATAACTGGCATTCTGTCCCTTTCACTTGTGTCGGGCCTCCGATCGCACGAGAGACATTTGCAGGAGAACACCATCGCGAAAAGTACCACGTTGCCCGATAATCTGCTGGACTCACATATACACACGGGTTTCACGAGCATCGACAGGATGGTGGGAAATCTCATGCAGGAATGCAAAAATCTCGAGCGCCAGCTTCAAGAGATGACTCTGTTTCCTGACGCGACGGCCGTTCAAGACTATCAAGCTCAGAACCCAGAAGGAGCATCATTCTGGACAGACCGATTCCAAAAAAGCCAACTTCCCGCCTCGGCTCTTCGCTACGAGGTAATTTCGCTGAAGCATCACGCTCATTCTGCTCCTATTCGCCTGTGTGGCATATCATGCTGATACATCGCTTTCTTAACAGACGTATTATGTCTCTTGGGCTCGCTTTGTACATGAGGTAGAAACGTCCTTCACTCTCAAAACGATGCCCACCGGGATTGCTCGAAGTGGGAAAATTGACGACTTACGTCGACAAGGGTCTCGTTATTCCATTGATCAAAGTGGCATACGTCGTCTATCCACCATACGCCCTCTCTGGCTTCCGGCTCTGCGATCAGCTCTCGACCCGTTACACAAGGGCTATGTCAAACCTGAGGACTATTTCTCTCTGATCCACGATCGTTCCTTGTCCGACACCTTGAGGAGGCTGGTCTTCGAGAACGCTGGCTATGGGGCGCTTGTCGAATGCGCAAGAGCGTCAGACGACCTTGCCTTACCGGCGGCGATTGAGTCTCCCTCTGATCATATTGGGTGGATATCTGCTCAAATTGTGGCCATTCCAACGCCTGCTGAACTCGGGATCGTTACTGCACGAGACACTATGGAATCCATCAGCGATGATATGGCTGCATACTATGATCGAACGGCCGGAGATATTTACGTGTACGTTCGCTACCTCCAAACTGGCCAAATTGAGCTCAAGAGTCTCTCCAAGCAAGTTCGTCCAGTCGCAGGCCTCTCTATTGGCGGTGCACTGTCTATCTGTCATGAGCTGGACTCGGACGATCATGTCTGGAGCTGCGATCTTCGCATCATCGAATTCAGAGCGCTTCAAGGTGGGATGTACATCATTACAGCCTGTAATGATTCGAATTCTTTTGAATTTTGCACAAAGCCTCTAAAGACTTCGTCCGATAGTACGTTCTACGTAAATGACGACTCCTTTTGTTCCACTATACCGAGATTCGACTACATGCTATTGGGGTCTTCGAAGGTATTCACCCACCCGCCGAAAATTGGTGAGAAGATTCAGGTACGCACTATGTTGCAGGAGCACTACTCCCAAACCCTTTGAAATGCGCTTCTAACTCGTGTGGCTAGATCGAGTACGATGGGTTTTGGTACGATTCAAAAGTTACAGCAGTTGACGGCGACGAGATCGAATATGTCGATTGGAAGAGCTCACCGAAGGGAAGCGAAATCGACGAAACACGAGCTAGCCAACACGATGGACCAACCAAGACTGATGACACAAATCTGTTTTTTTCAGAAGAACAGTTCACACAACTTGGAAAAGGCACGCGACGAATCTGGCGGCCGTGGCGCAGAAATCTGAACATTTACAATGTTCGACCCTATCGTCGCTTCCACATCGGCGACACTATCGAGGCACCTGTCATGTACCCGGATTTCCGTTTTCACTACCATGATATTAGTGATTCGCAACTCTATCTTCCTGCTAGAATTGTTGATGTCCAAGGCGACCAGTATGTGATCGAGTTCAGTCCAGCGTTCTCGGTCCATAGTTGGTGGCCAGGGAGAATACCGCGGGGCGAAGAAGTAGATTTGAAACCGGGATCGGACATTAAAGTGAAAAACCCTTTCGACCTCGACAACCGCGTGGCAATTGCCATGGATCTGGTCCGTCCTTTCGTTGAAGGTCCACGACCAACTTTGGGCATACAATCTGCAAAGCCGTCTGGGTGGAGTTCCTTTCAAGGAATCCATCTCCTCGAGCTGGAGGATCTTTTGGAGAGAAGTCTTTGGGATAAAGGTCGTGAGCGAGCGGTGGACTAGGGAGTAGTTGTATCTACCTCCAGCTTGGTCTGATCGGCAAGTAGAGTAGAGACGTTTGGACTTTCGATTCGGTTTGATGTGCTTCATGAACGCTGCGTAGAAGATTGGGGCATTTCATACCTCAAGATGACCAGGCTTTGCAGTCTCGTAGACAGGGGCCAATGCTCTGTGAATAGAGTTTGCATTTGAACCCTTGCAGCCAGCCCCACAGGGTACTCACATTCCACCAGTGTGACGAGCCACGCTACCTAGCTAGCCAAATTGCAAAATTTCAGGTCATCCATCTTCTCTCATAGGCCGGGAGCTCGACAATGTGCCTTGTGTTCTTTGTAGTGGGCGACCTGGCAAGTTCGCCCGCAGTACATGACCTTGTTGCACCTTCCGCACAGCATTGACTGCGCAAGAATCTTCTTACACTTCGCGCATTGTGCCACTTTTGATGGACCCGGATGTTCTCCATCCCCACTCTTTACCGCCGCCAACAAGGCCTCCGCCGTCTTTCTCGTCAATCTCAACACGCGCTGTTCACCCAGACTGACGTGGGCCGCCAACCATGCATTCTCTGCTGGACTGTAGAGCCCCGCCTCGAGCTGTTCTTCTAGCTGTTCTAACTGAAGTGCAAACCCATCAAGAAGAGCGGAGATAGATTCAACCAAGAATTCTAGAACTTCAACTTCGTTTGAATCGCTGATTTTCTCGAACGCAGCATCGCTTGGATTATGGCCGACCACGGCAAGATCGGATTCGTTCAATCGCTGAATGCGGAGGTATCGAAGAACGTTGCTTGGTAACGGCTCGGCGAGAGTCAGAGAGACAGTAGAGGTAGATTCGAGCCCAGATGCTGTCCAGAGTCTGTGCTTTTGCTCAAATAATGGCGCCATGGGATGAGTCGTAAGAACGAGATCATAGCTGTCGTTCGGATTACCGGGCACGACAAAACCATAGAGACGTGAAAGACGATTGTTTGGAATCGGTCCGTAATTGATGAAAACCTGCGAAGATGTTTCTAAGTAAGCGCACTCATAAGCAGCACCAGCAAAGGTAGAAAGGCGTACCTGATCTCCAGGTTCATAGGCTTTCCCAGCAAGAATAGAGAGGTCTTTAGATAGAGGATCGTACACATGACACTGCCCAACATCGGATGAGTGGTTCAACATGTCTGCGAAGGGCGCCAAAAGTCGGATCGATTCTCCTTCATGCAGCTTGAAATCCATCGCACGACTCCACACGGTGCAGAGTGCCCACTTGTACTGAAAGATAGGAAGCGAATGTCAGTTGCCGGTTTGCAGAATCTCCCCTGTGTTGTGTTCTTACATCATCGATGGTAAACTTGTCGCGAGGAAACAATCCTTGATGTCGACCGAATAGCCGCGCTGCTAACCCCTCATAGTCGGCCTCAATTTGTCGACGCAAGTGTTTCGTGGTAGCGTAGAGGGAAGCTCCTGCACAAACTTCCAACTCCGCCTCCGCAAAAAAAATGCTCGAGGTATAGCTCACAGGCAACGATGCTACGTGGCTTCGGAGGCCATCATATCCCGACTTGCGCGATCGGATGTAGAGAAGGTACGTGGCTAAGGTGTCATCAACAGACAAGGGCGGCCGTGCCGAGGAAAGTAATGGCCCAAGGACGGGATCAGCATGTGCATGTTTTACTGTCCAAAGAACGCCATGTGGTATTGTGAGAACCTTGTCTCCTTCCTCATATCGCCGCAGCGTTCTGACGCCGCGCCCAGTGTCTGGGAAATCGACAAGCTCCAAGTCACCTAAGCCTGACGCTCCAGACTGTTCCAGCCATCGTTCCATAGAGTCGGACAAAAATATGTGCGCGCAAGATGTGTGCACGCAAGAAAGCCAGGACGTCACCGCTTGTGGCGCCGATGGCAACAAGAGATTGTGCAGCGAGTGGGTTGGCGAGGGCGACTTGAGTATTTAAGCTGAATTTTGCCGTGACGTAAGTCAGTGGGATGTCTCCGAGATGTTTTTGCAGACACATGTCGCCTGATTGGACCCTTGCAACAGAACACATATGCGTCTGTCACTTTCTCGCTCTAGTCCCAAGCCGTGAAAGACTTCGACATAGCGAGGAGCACACTTTTTGGAATTCAGTATTACAACTGTGGACTACACGTCTGCACGGGTCGGCAACGAGGTCCACCTGTACGTGGTGCCGGCTACGAGCTTGTCACTGCTCAGCAGTCGGCAGAGCCAAGAGACCTCAGACACAGGGAAGATGTACGCACAGCAGACACGAAAGAGCGAGGAGATATGAGAGAGTATACGAAGATACAGAGGGAGCACGAGGAAGAGAGCATGTCTTTCGAGGTCAGCCACAGCGTGATGGCTTTGCTAAAATCGAGCCGTACGGACGCGACGACGAAGCCCAGACACTCCACTCTACTGTAGTCACATCATACACGGCCCACACAACTGCCAAGGTCTGCGACGCCCCACGTCAAGTCACTAGGTCTCCGAACAGAACGGGATCATCTCTCGCGCGAATCGAACACCGGCAATCCGACACGCTCCCGAATGCTATCACACAACACGCGGAGACACGGATAGCCTCGCCCACTGTCGGCCCCCAGCCTCCGGTGAAGGCCTGGTTACCCTTCACCAGGCGACGACGCCCGAGGAGGTTCACGAGATAGCTCTCATGCCTAGTGATTCGGGACGTAATTGAGGTGGAGCATCGCGTACGGGCGGCGAGCTGATAGCAGAGACACTACAGCCGTGGTTGACAGCAAAAGACGCGGAAAATATAGCGAAAGCTCACTACGACAATGCTGTCGCATGGTCGGAGTCCAACACGAGGATACATACAAGAAGAGTTCCATTTGTTTTGAGAGCAGATACTACGGGAAGAGCACGCACAGCAGGGACAACAAGGAGATACGTCTGCACCCTATGTCGGCACATTACTCCCGTCTACACTAAACAACATCAATTAGGAGATGGAAAGGAGGTTTACAGGCGCCTTTCGACACGCGATGAAACGGAGTCGGCACGGGCACCGCTGCCGGATATCACGGCATCGCGATTCTCACGAATACCTTCAACTCCACGACGAAGCGATTCCTACACCTCTAAGGGCACTGCAGCGGTGCAGACAAAGAGCAACGCGATCTTGTGAAGATAGTCGCGCAGAAGTCGTATTGCCGCAGGCGTCGTAACACTTTACGCACACGGCTCGATAAGCCCAAGGATCTGGTAGGCCCAGGTCTACGTACCCCGGTCCGAAGAGTAGTGCTACGCGGATGCTTTAGACAGGTACATGGACCACATACAGAGGAGCCAGATAAAATGGTTACAGGCAGAAGAGTCTCACGTGGCGGACAACATACATGCGCAAGCACATTAACAGGCACATAAATAGAACCAACTCGTTCGGCATGAGGACTAGCAGGCAGGATGTGATAGCCAAAGGCATAGGGTTGGAGAGGGTGGTATGCTAGGCGTCAAGGCATGACGGCTGGTGCCGCTCCTGCTTAGCGCAGGGCGTAAGCACGCGGAGCGCATACGATTGAACGGCAATGATTAGTCTTGACATCTCTAGGAGAGCATTCCTAGGGGCGCTTGATACATTGCTACGTCCCACTCTTACACAGGGGAGAAGGAACATCTGGTTGTGCCTCTGGGTATAGCGAAGTGGGGCATGTTCATTTGTTCAGCACTGCGTCGGCTGTTTGCTAAAGCTATGCATCCGGGCATAGCTGCCTTCGAGGCGACTAAACCTGTGTAGGAATCAATCGTCAATAGATTAATCATCCACGTCTACACGCGTCCGTGACGACTTCTGTGGGCTTTTGCGCGTCCCTCAGCGTATATTTGCCAGCAGAACTGCCGTCGCGGTCGCGGGGGACGGAAAGCCACCGGATACTGAGGGCACGAAACCGACAGAACGCAAATAATGGAGTTGGCGACAGCAGCAGCGCCCTGACCGACTTGCAAGCAACGCCGATGGGACGACTAAGCCCCGACACTCAACAATACTATAGCAGCAACACACATTCACCGATAGGCTTCTAGCCAGTCTATTACTAACCCCTGACAGCGTCTGCGAAGTTCCGTGTCGACGAGCCCTATATACAGTCAGTTTTTATGTACTCCCTCAAATGCAGCCTCGGATAATAGCCAGGTGAAACAGTCCAGAATTGTGTAGCAAATACTGTCAGCTATGTTCAGCGATACTGGTCGAGCAATCATGCGACACAAATTATAGAATCGTCGCTAATCTCTCGTCCTCGAACCCAGTGATGGTGTCCTGAGATTGGGTGACCCTCGTCTGCGGCACTGACCATCGACAGGAGCTCCGCGGAAACGAACGAAATGGTACAGATCTGAGCTGAACTGCGAAGAGCGATCTAAACCATCAGAAGGATAGACTCGGTACTGGTAGCGCTGAGACAATCGAAACCGGGACAAGCCTGACAGAACGAAGAGACTGCAGTGGCTGAACGGGGCGAAGATGGAATGGTATATTGGTCGAAGTGATACCATGTCGATCAAGTGCGACCGGGAATGTGTCGGACAGCTGCGAACGCTCCAAGTTTATGGCGGTAACTCGAATCGGAACAAACTCGCCAGACGCTCAGAGACAGCGCTCAAAACCAATAACACCTCGTCACATGCGAACTACAAGCCCCCGCCAGTTCCTTATACGATGTGACCTTCCTAATCGGCCTTCACGCTTCAACTGTTGGTATCGTCGCCCATTCTGAAGACTGCTATATCCTCTTGTGCAAGGCTCTCGGGACTGACGTCTATATTGTTGTCTCGACATTGCAGAAGTAGTGGTCAGTAATCACTAGAAGTTCCGCATAATGGCCGGCTCCATCAATCATTTCAGATCCGCAAAGAACGACATGAACGGTACTCTCGATTGGACGGAAGCTTGATAATGTGGCCAGATTGCCAGCATGCTGCGAGCGGTTCATCCTTTCGTGGTCCTCTGCTGCCCCTCTCTCGGAGCCGACCCACCTCCTTTCAGCGTGCTTAGATACTCAAAAGAGGTCGTGCAGATTGTCCATGC
This sequence comes from Cercospora berteroae, assembly GCA_002933655.1. NCBI lineage: Eukaryota > Fungi > Ascomycota > Dothideomycetes > Mycosphaerellales > Mycosphaerellaceae > Cercospora > Cercospora berteroae. Next base: position 15,459 of record PNEN01000366.1, on the reverse strand, counting down.
TGCTCAATGTGACTTATCTGAAAGATGCATCTCTAGCTTCGCCTTGCTCGTGTTCATCACCTCTTTTGATAACCCCCCCAGCTTTTTACCCGTGTCCTTGGCTCTTTATGTGATGACAGCCGCTCCATCATCCCCGCCATCAAGAATGTGCTGCATCCGAAGCCTGCGACAATCTACGGAATGTCTGAGACAATACCTAGCTGATCTGAACCACGAATTCTCTCGGGTCATCAGCCACTAATGCTGTCTGCGCAGTCAATGCGGCTGAATCCGTACATTTCTGACACAAGCTTCCAACTGACTGCCCATGTGGCTTCGATGTTGTTTTCAGTCTGCCCAAGCTGCTAGCGTCAGCATCTGAGCACAAGCTGATAATCTGGTCTGCACCCGACATCCTCAACTTCATCTTGGGTCTTGGATCGTAGTATTTCTCCTTGCCTCGACACGCCTCGGTGCATGTAATTATCTATTCTTTATGGAATCCAACACCAATGTAGAGAAGCAACTATGCTTCCACTTCGATAACAGAAACCTTCTAAAAGAAGCGCTTACCGCTGCGGGCAGCAAAGAACAAATCTTTCAGCAATCTTCCTACGATAGTGCAAACAAAGCTCTTGCTATGGTTGGAGACGCACTAATACGGTTAATTATTGTGGATAATTAGTACAATGGACAAGGAAGTCGCAGTAAGTGGATACCATCTCTCTTAGCAGGCGGTCCACTTATTAGCGATAGGTCAATGCGAGGCGAGTATGCAAAAATTCGCCTATAACGAGTTTCTAAGTAATCGAGGATATAAAGCATGTCTCGAAGATGATATCTTCAAGAACGCTTTACAGAAAGGAGCAGTAGCAAGAAATACGATAGCAACAACTGTAGAAGCCGTCGTTAGTGCCGCTTGGTATAACTCGGGAAAAAACATCGAGGTCGTGCGGAACATAGTCAAAAAGGCCATACGACAAGACTAAGTGAAGTCGCGTACTAGATGGTTGAGTATAGGTTGTGCGTTCGGTTGAAATTTGATTAGGGAGAATTCGGCAAACCATAACTTCCAAAAGCGCCATTCTGTTTCCTACTTCCCGCCATTAGTCGGTTGACCGGCGCGCGGAAAAGAACCCGACAAAGTCGATTTATGCAAAGCAGGAAACGGGGAATTCCGAGCTTCAATCGCTCGTACTCTAGCAGCAATACTCTACTCTACGTAGCACTTACTATCGACCCGTCGCAAATTGCGATGCATGTACGATAGTAGCGACAGCCGCCATCTTGCGATAGCCTCTATTGCCTCGTGTAATTCATTCTATTGCTAGGAGGTAGCTGTTAATAGTGTAAAGACCAAACATAGATGAATAGCCTTTACATAGGAACTCGCGCGGACAACGAATTGTTTACGTACATCCTTGCAATCGTAATAACACTCGCGCCATAATTTGCGATCCTGGATTTCGACTTCCTAGACCTCTTGTGCACGCAATCTAGTTCCGTAAAGACTACAAACCGGATCTGTATTCTCTAAAGTCTAGCATCCGGTTCGCTATAGCAAGCAAGAAACATTCTATATAGCGTGCGAGAAGGTTAGGATATATCGCACTATAGGCCGCACGCTAAGGCCCGCCTCCTGCAAAGCATGCGACAATATACTACTAATCTCGAAAGCAAGCTATCTAGTCCGGAGGAAGATAAATATAGCACCCTAGGCTTAGAGCACGCTTTGCGACTTTCTAGTACTCCGGCGGCATTTGCCTATCTTATTAAGCGAACCTTCGACGTTAACGTAGATAACTAGAAGGGCAGGTAATCTTAAGACAAAACGCTCGCAAGACAGGTTCTAGATAAGCTGCACTATAAGCGCCGGAATTACCGCTATAGCATCTATATCGGCAAGAATTCCCGGCACTTGCAACCGTCCTCGCGGTTCCTAGGTACTTGCTATCGACATCCTGTCTATTATGTGCGTTAGCTCTCTAAGGGCCGCCTAGCTAAACATTACCGAAGCGCAACTTTGCGTAGGAGTCTGGAACCCCTAAAACCGACTCTAGCATGCTTAATATGCTGCACGGCCTTTAAGTCGGGCGGGCGATAGCCTTCTAAAGACCTTGCGTTTCGCGGTTTGCAATATAGCTACTAGTGCTCGGATCGTCGCGCATTGTCTCGAGCCTTCGCTAGGCCTAGGCATTTTAGAAGAAGCATATTTCGACGTAAAGAGACATACGCTATGCTGCTTAAAGAGCGATAATGCAGCGTATAGCGGATCGAAATGCCTAAGACAGCTTGCTACCTACTTGCGAGAGTGCAGTACGCTTAGTACGAAGCGGCACTACGACAGATCTCCTTAAGTATCTCTAGATATACGATAAAGAGGAGCTTAGACATCCGAGGATTAGGCTCTAATTGTTATTTGCAATACTTATAATAGCGTTCTTCGACATCCGTCCGGGACAGCTTGCAGAAGCTACTTTCGACCGAGATAGTAATGCTAGGATTAGATATTAAGACATCTGCTTTATTGCTTTTAATAAATATAGTCGCCGCAAGTTCTAAGCCTTAGTAAAGATCCGGTTCCCTAGAAAGAGGCGTAGCAAGTCTCGCGCTAAGTTGCTTACCCGTCTCGTCTTAAGGGTCTTCGTAGCTAATATGCAATAGCATTATTTTGCATCTCTACTAAGACTATCGAAGCCCCGGAATGTGCCCCGTCTTATAGCTGCTCGCTCTTGCGATCGCAGACGGAGCGCTCGACGGAATAAATAGTTTAATAGACCTTAACGATCTTAAGATGCTACTAGGCGAAGACAGAAAGGTCCTAGAGCTTCGTGCGGATAGTCGGTGTCTGCTATTGCTTCGTGCCCTAGAACGTAACAAAAGTATCTCTATAACGAGGATGCTCTCCGCTAAACGGCTTACGATGCTTATAAGGGAACTAGGGAGCCGTATAGGGATGTCGTTCGAGCTATTAATATATAATAAAGGTCTTCTATAGGACGTTTTACTACGTAAGCTATACGATTGCGCCTCTAAATAGTATAAAGTAACAATAGTCTAGAGCTTATATATGCCGCGCAGCGAAGAAGTAGTAGCGGCGTTAGACGGGAGTATATTCTTCCGCACTTTATATGCGATGCATAAGCGGATTAGATAATGCCGACACTTATAGCCTTTGCCTTACCTCCTGCCCGATACGTTCCGCCTAAGACGACCTTCGCATCGCGCATAGCCGAACTAAGTCTACATTTTAGTTACATTGCGCCTAAGCTAGTAGTTAGGCCGATTAAAGTAGACATTAGAGCTATAGAGAGCAGTCTCGCAACTTTAGCTTCCCGCTTTCTACTAGCGAGCCTAAGATATAATTACACCCGGTCTAATATTATATAGCTCTTCTACTACTCGAACGTAACTAAACAACGAGGCCTAGAGAGATTTCTAGAGCTACTTATAGAAATAGCAAAGCCGGCTACGTGCTATTAGTGCTATCTAGGGTGCGAAGGAGCACTCTCGAGTAAGGCTAACGTTCTTATATCGCTATAGGTTATTTTTTCAACTAGCTTAGCGAGTTCCAAATGCTAAACTATCCTAGTCGAAACGATATAATTCGGTTTAATTTGTCTATATTGCAACGCTATAAGAAGCAGACTATATCTACGCAAGAAAGTTAGACTCGATCCGCACGCTTTGCGATAGGGAAGCATTGCGCGTAGTCTTACTATAGGTAGCCGATACGAGGCGCTAGCATAGACAAGGCAGCATACTATATCTCCTCTTACCTTGCCCTAACATCTCGGCTATATTAATAGAATAATTGCATGCGTAACTTTTCTACCTAGCAAGCGCTTAAAAGACACCTTCTCCTAGATTACTTTATAATAGTCGACGATACCCTTCCTTAATATAGGTTCTACTTCGAATATCGTACGGTTTTTAGGTGCGAGCTAGATTAGATCTATTATTGCGAGGAACATATTAGCAATCTCGATCTCTTCTATAGTTAGGTATGCTAGCGAGGCATAATACTTGTCCCTTCGCGATGCCTATTCTGCCTTAGAGATAAGCAGCTATCGCTAGAAAAACGATATACTTAATTTATAAGGCTTTCGGATTTTAACAAGCATATTAGTAAACACCTCGAATATTAGACAAGCTAGCCTTTTACTTACCCTTACCCGCTATATAATAAACTTATAAGCTCCCTAGAAGATTTTTAGCAGCATATATCGGCAATGCACGGTATAAAGGCGCTAAGGTCGGCTAGTTTAGTATAGAGAGCAAGCATAGCAGTTTTAGAACGGCTTACTAGTACGGGAGCGGATTGTTTTCCCGAAGCCGGCTATAATAGTTGCACTAGCAGCGTGCCTACGTCTAATCCTCTCTACTCGGCTATAATAGGGGAATATATTAAGAATAATAGAGGCGGTATGTCGAGGGACTTTATAGATCTGCCGGGTAATATAAGCTCTTCGCTACTTGTAGACTCCCCTACTACGACGTTTAGCAGTAATTCTCCTCCTCCTAGCTACCTACTTAGGTAGACGAGCAGAATCGACGACGCAGCAACGGTAGACCCTCGACATCTTACGCTAGATCTCGAGCAGCTTAACGAGCCTATTAGCTTCCTTAATACTAGATCGCCGCCGAAGTCCCTAATAGACTGGATTTCTTGCGATTTCCTAGCTCTAGTGCCTAAACAGTATAGTATAATGCCCGCGGACGACAGCTGCAGCTTAGATTCGTAGATTAATCGTCCTAATACTAATATATGTCCGATATTCGATAGAGGTCTTATAAATTGTAACTCTAGATATCTACTAGAGCTTAGGCATAAGCTATGCATGCCTAACGAGGCTTTCTCTTAGTTATTAGGGTTAGTGCTAGGTTGCGTTAATCTAACCTACACGACCTAGCTTGCGAATAAAAGAGACCTACGGCAATATATAGCTAAAGTCTATAACGCTACAATCTATCGATGCAATTAGAGAGGTCTAGACGAGATGCAGATTAAATGTAGAAAGTACTTTCGCGGAAACTATAAGCTAAAGAAGCATCTAGGAGCATACTATTAGAGCACTAATCTTGTATGTTCTCGACTAGGCTGTCGACGCAAGTTTAAAAAGCACGATACCCTACGCCGACATATTAAGGTTAATTACTTGTATATAGCGCCGTATCGTTATAGTATAAGGCAAAGGACTAGAGCAAGATGCAGTGCGAAATTTAGTAAACCTTAGAGCTTAAAGCGGCACTTGAAAATGTCGTATAATATAGTATCTTATTAGATTTCGGCCTCGCGGCGCATCTAATAGGTCTTTAATTGTAACGCGGTCTTGCTCTAAGTTAGTTACTTTATAGACACAAAGCACTTACTAAATTCTCCCTATACACTTTCTAAACTTATAACATAATTAATATATATATTGCGATAGGGAAAAAGCTACCGGTATCTTATTGCTTATTATATACACTACTTCCTACGGTAATCTTCCTTCTAGCCCCTTATACCTCTAAGCCCTCCGTAATTTCCGCCGTATGTTATATATTCGTCGAGACCCGCTACTAAACTATCCTCGTTATACTCTATCTAACGCGGCGGTAATACGGGTAAGGCTACATTATAACTAATAACCTTACGCGATCTCCTTTGCCTTAATAGTAACTCGTAGAAGTCCGAAGCTCTTCCAAATTGTATACGATCTTAGGATAGCTTCTAGAAGCTCGCTATGCTACTATAGGCTACATTTTAGGTATCCCCGAGGTACTAAGGTCGTCTTTAAGTCTAAGCCTTAATTAACGGTAGTCCGAGCACGCTATACTTATACCCTAATCGACGAATATACTAATAGCCGAGGTCGAAGGCTAGCATCGACTATAGCTAGCATATGTCGGCTCTTACTGTCTTATCGGCAACTTCGCGAGTATTAGGATTTAGGCTACGGTAAACGCAGGCTAGTATATACCTTAGTCTCTATTTACGTGCCTTAATTAATATAGCTTCCCGGGTGTTTATAGTTTCTTTGCCGAGAATAACAATGCAGTCGGTTCGAGACCGCACTTCTTCGAGCGGTTAATCGTCTACTAGTAGATTTAAAGTCTTATCTTCGTAATACCGAATATAGAGCATAATAGTACCCGTGTTTTTGCTTTCGGTTAAGCTTCTCGGGATAGTTACGACATCGTAGATCTCCTTAATATAAGTACGACGTCTTATATTAACTAGGGCCGATTTCTTTATCGTTAGGCTTCCCTTTAGCTCCTTAATAGTCTCTCGTCCAAACTCCGAGGCCGGCAACGAGATAAGTAGAGGGAACTTGTCGGTCCTAGAATTAATTGTCGTTCGGAATGCCTTACGAGATAGAGGCTAAATGCTAATTAATTTGCCAAACTCGGTACGACCGTCTTTTATCGAGGGCAGGGAGAACTTAGAGCTAATAGGTGTCTTTAAGTGTTTTAGATCGTCGAAGGCCTCCTCTAAACCGCGGGAGGTCTCTAAAGACGCATCTATAATATCGAGGCGCTTAGTTCGTTAGATAATATCCTATACTAGTTCCTTATACGTAGATCGAAGTTGCTCTATCGCCGTTTCGACCTACTTGCTTAACTTTGCACCGAGCTCTTTCTAGTCTATATTCTCCGTTAACTGCGTCCCTATACTATAATAGCTATATGCGTCGCGGAGAATCTTTCTAAAGTAAGCTCTGCTGCTATCCGCTAGGGCTATTGCCTCGCTATTATGTTCTAAGCGTTTTGCCCGTTAAATACAACTTCTTAGAATGCCTGTCGGAAGAAGCCTGTCGTCTGCTTTAAACCCTGCCCTTATATTCGCCTCTTATAGTGCTTTATTAATCGGAGCTAACTTATTGAGCTCTAATTCTATCGTCTTAGTATCCCCCTTCTTACAAGCATTAAAGAAGCAAGAAAGAGGAGTTAGAGCAGGCTATATAGTTATCTCCTATAGCCTAGTAGCATACTTCTCTCGGCTAGCTAATAAGACGAGCATATCTTGCACTTCTAGCGGGAGGTCTTTTATTGCGGAAGTAAGAATTTTGTTAATATAAGTTCTTAATTCTGCTAGGACAATAGACTTCCAATCTAGTCCGCAACAATCTAGTAGCTTTACTAGACTTAGGGCGAGTAACGCACATAATTTGCCGGCCTTCGAACGTAAGAATAGCTCCTAATTGTCGAACTACTATAGCATCGAATCGTAGATAGTATATATTGTCTATAGGATATTCTCGAAGTTAAGAGTATAAGTTTTCCCCTCCTTAATAGACTCGCGTATCTCCGTTATTGCCTTGTTTATAGCACGCAAGAGCGCGGTGTCGGTCTTCTCCGGTCTAACTAGCTACGCCCGTCGAAAAACAGTGCATAAGACCTAGCAGGTCTAAGCGACGAATTAAGGTACCTTAGCTAGCTGCTTTAGCACATCTATAACGTTATTAGCTCCTTCTCTAAGAAACCTTTTACGAGCAGTATCGCCTAGCTCGGCCTCTTAACGTTGCCTACTATTATTAGCTATATCTGCGTCCTTTTCCCCCTTAGCGTTTTCCTCTTTAGCATCTCTACCTTAGGCATCGATCTGCTCCTACGTTAATTGTATGCCGTTATAATTAGTAAAAATTGCCGGTTCGGGTTTTATATCGTCTATTACGGCGGGCTTCGTATATTTAGTAGCTAATAGGGCGGGCAAGTCTACTAAAGACTAAACTTTAAATATATCGCTAAGTATAGCAAGTTGCTTCTAAACGTTAACCTAGGATAAGAACAATTTGTAATATTTAAGAACATTAGGCCTTGCTATCGTACCGGGATGCGCTTTAATACGAGGAGTGGAAACCATCGTATATTACTTAGCAATAGCGTATGCATTTTACCGAACGATGTAACTAACGCCTATACCTTATAGCAAATGGCGTCGTATCTAGTTCCCGGATCTATGCTTTCGGAAGTCGATAGGCTGCACACTTACCGCTTTCGCATATTATCTCGTTATGCATAGAGGCATAGCTCTCGGCTTAGGGAATTAGGAATCCGAATACCTGCATTTTAGCACGACGATCGACATATATAGGCCATTTAAGCTACTAATAGGATGCTCTTCTACTTGCCTCCGTCTTAGAACCCTTACGCTCTTAAGACTATACGCCATTATGCTTATAAGCACTGCATGTTTCTTAGCGCTTCTGCTAAGGCTATATATTGCCTATTAAATCTCTACTACTCGGTATATACGCACCGCGTAGCTTAGACCGCCCGAGACTAATAACGCGTAGAAAGATGTCCTAGAATACTACGACTATGCAACATTGTAGTTTAGTCTACGTGCAAGCTTTATAAATTAACCTTACCTTCTCGCTATCGAATATAGAGACCTCCTACGCTAATAGTATTAGCATCGAAGTAACTAAGCCTTATGTTTTAAGACATGCGCAGTTTAAGTAGTTTGCTTGCAATCCGTATCGGTTTGCATATATAGCAGCTTATACCTTCGACCGGTCGGCTGCAAATATGTCTAACACGTTTAACATTACGAAAGATAATTTGTTATAGCGCTATATCGCATTCGCAGACCTTAAGCAAGGAGATATATGCTTGCTAGGACGGGTCTTAGAGCTTCGTATTAATAGACCCGTATCTATACCTAGTAGCTCTATACTAAAGAGTAGAACTATAACTGCAGCGAGCGGAAGACCTAGTATTAGCATAAGGCCGGTATTTTGCCTATCTAGAACGGCTGCTATAGTTACTACACTATCTGGGATCCTATCTGTTATTAATATAGCGAGTGCGAGCGTTACCCTAGCTAGCGGTATAAACTAACTTCCTACCTCTAACGGATCGATAGCCCTATTCGGATAGATGTCTTTCGTTTAGGTAGCTTTAGCAGTATGCTAGCAGGTGTTAATAGCATAATCGAGTTACTAGGTCGCTTTCGTAATGTAGTAGAAGTAGGTTAGAATAGTCGACAATGTCTTATATTACTATACTTAGATAGCCTAGATTATAACAAACGCATGTTTATCTAACCTCGGCCGCTTTCGCTAATTTAAATCCGTTTGCACGCCTAGAAAGGTGCTTTAATACGCTATGCTCGCAGTCTAAGCGTTGCTTAGTTAAGTCCGTAGTATAAGTTTAGATCGTCGATAGGTTCTAGCATCTTATGCCCTAGCATAGATACGATTATAGTATGTTATATTATGTTATATTATTTAATCTAGCTATGCATAGATCTAATGTCCGTATAAGCTTACGATTATAGTAACGTCCATCCCTTCGTAACGAGACGCACGGTATGCCGAGACACTTATTTCCGAATCGATGCACATTTTGACAGATTGCTATACTCGCTTTCTCGATCGAATCGGCGTCTCCCGGGACTAGAGGCGCATCTCCTAGCTAATAGGAAAAGTGTCTAGACCTTAGATAGGTTAGAACTATTACGAAGTCTAACTACGACGCTAAAATAGCTTGCTTAACGGTTCGGTTTCTTATGCGCTTTAAACAGTCTAAGCACGGGATAAGGATCTTTTCGTAGATTAGACTCCGCTCTATTAGCGGAGACATAAAATTCGACATTGCAGCCTCTTAATATAAAGGTACTATGCTATAGAGTTAAATCTTATATATGTCTAGACTCCGGCATATAACCTATAGGATATCTAGAGATTGTAATTAGGGTTATATAAGCATAGGCTCGGGTCGTCGGCTCGCACTACTAGGCAACGCTAAAGACCTATAGAGATAGGTACTATCGCAGCGCCTACGATGCAGGAAACGGGAACTAGAAACCCGGATAAGTTTCACGTATAATAGCTAAGTAAAACGATGCTCTAGCATCCGGCTGCACCCGGGTACCTTCCTATATATATATATTATCGGATTTTTAAGAAGTAATAGCATTCTTTCTATATAGGCAGATATAGATAAAGTAAAAGTAAAAGTTTGTCGAAGAAATTTGCTGCATCCGAGATGCCCTCTTGCCTTTTAGGTCTCGATATTACGCTTGCGGCCCTATTTCGCACTGTTTCTTATATCTTTAATAGCTTCCTTCTAATGTCGCTTTTTACGGGCACTTTACTTAATAGTGCTTCGGTCGAAGTAGATTCTTCTATTTCTTCCGGCCTGCGACAATCGTCGACTTGCTATCGGCGTGCTCCTAAATTAATTAGCAACTAGACAATCTCCGCGTAACCTCTCTTAAATGCAGCCTAGAGTG